>JBCAUA010000016.1:3179453-3191705 GCA_038406235.1 Peronia verruculata | reverse complement strand
TATTCTTGTGATAGTTGTCGTCTGAGTCCCAGCACACTGCTTTTGTCCGGGAGCCCCATTGATACCGTTAATTATGAAGTAATCTAATCATTTCTTGAGTAAGAATAAATATCATAATAAAATGTCTGGAACGGCACATTTCCTACTACCACTTTTAGAATTAATTTACTGTAAAAGGCTGGGAATCCCTGGTAAAGACAGAAAGAAAGTGAAGCAGCAGAACAGAATGGCTCCCAGACTAAAGAAGAAAAAAAAAAAAAAGGAGCAAAGCCAGCTAAAGGGCTCCGTGTGGCCTGGGGCTGGGAGGTTTACGTTTGCTCTGGCAAAGTGCACCGTGAAAATACAGATCGCTGTAAACAAGAACCAGCCTAGGAGAAAGGGTTCGCCCGAGCATTCTTAGGAGGGTGAATACTCTTTTTCCCCTTTTCTTGCCTCTAGAAAGAACAATACTCTTTTCCTTTCATGTGTTATGGTTGTTAAGGTCTCTTCCATTATAAGATAGTGTATAACTCCTATCTGTCTTGATTTCTTTCAGTCTGTCACTCTTGTTTCGCTCCATCCATCCATCCACCCATCCATCTGTCCGTTCATTTAATTCATCCGTCTATCCATCCATTTATCCATTCATCCATCTGTCTGTCCGTCCATCCGTCCATTCATATGCCTATCAGTCTCTCTATCCATGTATCCACATCAAATTTCCCTTCTTACATCATCGTTCATTTTCTATTTCACTTTCTCATTATAAAGGAAACTCTTTCTCCTCTACCCACCTTCCTCTCTCTCACACATACTTCTCTCTCTCTCTCTCTCTTTCTTTCTTTCTTTCTTTCTGATTTAGTAACTGCATCATTATATTGAAAATCGTACTCCCCAACTCCCTCTCCTTTCTTGTTAAAGTATAGATTGTTAGCTTAGCACCCTCTCTCAGGCACCCGCATGTACTCCTTTAACCATCGTAAATACCAACGTATCTTACCGCGTATTCCGACTGCCTACACTCCCGTCCCTCCCTTTACCCTGAAAAGTGTATGTATGATCCTTTCTTTCCCTACTTTTTCCATCCCATCTCTCCATCCTAAACTCCTTACCCCACAGCGTGCCACGCTTTGACCCTCCCCCCCCCCCCAACACAGACACACCGCCCTCCCCTCCCCAAACAGCCATCTCCCTTTCTCAACTTAAGTTCTTTTTTTTTTTTCCCCTCCCTTCTAATTTCCCTAGTTTTCTCTCTCTGACCGCCTGTAGTCCCCATCGCCTCTCCTCTCGCCATCCGCAGTGGAATTTTTCCCCTCTCCTCGAACCTTCCTTGGTTTAAAAATTCACCTGTTTGAGATTACAGGAGCTTGGCCAAATATTTTACTGACCTCTTTCTGCGTATCGATTATCGGGTATTCACAATCTCATTATGATACTACTGATATGTAATGGTGTGATCTAAATTTCAATGTCAAGTACAATGTCATTCGAAGAAGCTTGAAAACTTAATGGCCCGGAAAAACAAATTTAGACAAACCTGTCTTGAAAGAAATAAAATTTGTAACCAGCTGGCTCTAGTTATTATGAATTAAACAATAATTTCACGGAAAGACGACAGAGATCGGGAAAGCGAGTCTGATGATATAAATGACACTACCTGTATTAGGAATAAACTATCCATATTTTTGCTTAATATGAGAGGGTTTTTTTTTAAAAATTATTATTATTATTATTGTTTTTTTTATTTAATCACAGTGTTTGTATTATTTTGTCCTGTCTCAGGGGGGAATTCATGAATCATGTGCAGATAAGACAAGATAAGATTCTGATAAGATAAAACTGTCTTTGCCCTCGAAAGGCAGATGCATTTGCAGTTGATGAGACACAGTATCTAATACGTAAGATGCATTCACACTTGCTATATCAAGAAAAAAAGAAATATCATCAACAGCTTCAGAACAAGACAGTCTCAAGAAACATCAAGGAGGCATCGAGCATAAGGAGGATTTACTTCTCTCAATAATATGTAGGAAAGAGGAGGATCATCTACATTAAAAAATATGTTGTCATACCTCAACTATCCCACTGCTGCCACATTTCATTTTCTGTCGTACTATTTTAACTCCACCTACCCAACAAAAATGGAAACTATCAGCAGCACCATTAAGAAGACTGTCATGCGCAGTGCTGCAATGGATATAATGTCTGAAACTTCTGATCTGTCTTGTGTCAACCGTGTTCAGGGCTATTATTTATAACGAAAACATCATGATAATAATATTTCCATTTTACTTTTTTATAAACCATTTCTGTAATATTATACCACTACCAATAATATTACGATAAAAATAATTATACTGAGTGTTTTTTCCCCCCTGTTATTTGAAAACCAGTCCCTGATATCATCATTACAGTAATAAAAATAATGATGACGATATTAATAATAATACAATATAGTAAAGAATGGTAACAATATTTTGGTCTCACCTTCATGGGTGGATATCGATACCCGAGTATTTAGGTGGCCACCGCGCTCAAAACACGAGGGAGAGAAAGTTCTACACCTATGAATGAACGAGCGCGTGCGATCTATCGAGGGCAGCTACATCGTGTACAGCCTTTTACTTCTACCGCATGGGCTCTGGTATCTGCATAGCAGGCGACTTTAGTGATAACAGTATAAATAAATTAGAAACACTTTGAATTCCCTTCTTTATTATAACCGGTATTTCACCCACCTCCTGACCCCACGTTTTACCTTTAACTTTCCTTTCCCTCCCCCACTTTATAGACACTCATACACAAAAAAGCACGTCCATGTGCACGAAGTACAGTAATAAGCAAAAGAATAAAAGCACTGATTGTTTCAAATTGCGTGTCCTTTGCCAACCATTTAGCAATAAAATGATGTTTTAATTTAAATAGCATTCTCTTTCTCTCTCTCTGTCTTTTCCTGCCCTCTCCTCCTGTCTCTATTTCCCTCTCTCTCCTAGAGACACAAGTTACACAATCCATAATCATGGCTAAAGCCCACGAACTTCTTAACTGCTGTCAGATAAAATAATATTTACAATAAAGATCAAGTTATGGACCAGAAGTAATTGATATTCTATAACAATTCTATAACAAGCAACTGAGATAGGAGTTTCAATGATAAATTCACAACACTTGCCAATTATTATAGCCTTAAGTGCAACAATATATATTTTTCCCCCTTTAAAAATGAGTATAAAATGCAACTGTTTTATGATTAAAAAGTACTGCCTCATATTATTTTAAACAGGCCCACTCAAACAAAGAATCCACGAAACAATTACGAAATGAAAAAAAAAAAAAAATACACACACTCACAGACACATACACAAAATAGACATGTAATATAACTGTGGACATAACAAAAGAAAAAGTAACCAAAACCAAAGGCTTAAATTTGTTCACATGGCAACTGATGGTTACTATGTCTCACATAAAACTTCACAACATAATCCCTTCAGCTACGATGGTGGATACGGGTATAAAACTTAAAATAAAACCTCTATAATATGATAATTATCATTAATAGATCTAGATTTATTTATTTAGGGTAAACATTTCATCTATTAATATTATATTATTATTTTTATTATTATTTTGTTTATTCATTTGTGAGTTCTTGGAATCTCCAAAGTTTAATAGCCTTCTCGACATTCCAGCAAAGCTTTCCATACAGGCCTACGGAATGACAACAAAGAATTCTCTCTCCCCAACCAATGAAACGTCACATGAGACCGGGGACTGTTTTGGCCTGTGTCGAGGCTCCACGCTTTCTTATCGATCTATCACCCTAAGCAGCCTGATCAGAAAGTTTCTGCGGCGGGGAAATTCAATTTGTCCTAGCTCAACTAACTAGACTAGTCTCTGTTAAAAAAAAAATCTAACCGCTCCTTTACTTTTCATTTAATAATTGAAAAGGAGCTTCTTTCATTATCAAAATTGGCAAAAGTCTTTGCTTTTTGTCATCTTTAGCGATTTTCTCCATTGTCCCTTTTCTCTTGTTCTTAATGTTTTTACTAAACTGTATGTCTCCGTATCTCTTCCATAACCGTTTGCTCCTTTCTTGCATTTGCCCTCCAATCTACAGCCCTTTCCCCACCCAGAATACATCAAGTTGGGTGTTTCAGCGGCTCTGCCCCTTCAGCAAACCATCCCTCTGTGGAAGATAAAGCCTTCCCCCGTTTTCTCTCCCTTTGCCCCGCGTTCCAATAATAGCACAGGACCACACACCGACAGCCTTTTCTAGGTCACAAGATGGCGGGCGCGAGAAAAGCCTCTCGTTCACCGCTACTGGGGTGAAAGGCATGTTTGAGGCTTGGTTAGATAAAATCTGGCCCCATTTACATCTTCAAATTGTCTTGTTCACAATGGATGCCTCCAGCTATTTGCTCAATCACGATAGCTTAAAACTAATAATATCCTGGCATCATCACTAACTTGCTGAATTTCTTTATCAGTGACAAAAAAACATGTTTACATCTGGATTTTTTTTTTAACAGCATTATTCTTCTCCTAACATCAACTGATATCTAATGTTCAATGAATAATAGAAAAAAAATGATTACGTGGACGCTTGCTTACATAAATTCTACTGAAAACTATTAACAATACTGGAGAACAGTAGACTACTGGGTTAGTGAATAAAATTGATATGTTTTTGATTTTTGTGATCTCTGGTTAATGCTGACTGAGTTAGTCAACAGTCAGTGTGATGGTCTCGTGCTCACGAACATTTTATGCAAAAATATAGACTATGACATTGTAACCTAAAGATCTAGATCTATCTATCAATGATTGCAATTAAATACTACATTCTATTATCACACACAATTTCAAATACTGGTACATGGTTGGCAGTAGGCCTTAGTCTTAGACCTATACCTCTATATGAACAAATCTAGATCTAGCTCCTAGATCTAGATCTAGATCTAGACTAGATCTACCTCTACACACATTTTAAACTACAGTAAAGAATCACAGACAAAAACTGACATTGCAGCAATGCTGCCAAAACATACCTTCAACCCATAGTTTATCAACACTGGTCTCCAGATGTCCAGTTTTTAATCCAACACAGCACAATGACAACAACAGTAATCCCAAGAATGTAACCTTGCCGCAGTGCAACTGCAGTAAACATCCAATACTATACAAATATCTCTGAAGATGAAGTCTTAACCACAAGGCACACGTGTTTCCTTCAGCCCGACCCTGGGAAAACATATAACAATCAGCATCATTTCATTTTCATCATTTCATATTAACGTTACAATTGATAACCTGACACTACCGACAACATAACTGATTTTGAAATTGGCTACATATAAATAGGAGGATAATTATTTGCTTTAAGTTTAGCCATGTATCAGATCTAGTTCACATGTTCAGTGAATATTTATGAACTTTTCATCGCAAAGATGAGGGCAAATTCAATTTAAATATAGATCTAATATGGTCATTACTTCTGCTGGTACAGAGATGAAATTCGCCGAGTTTGCAGAGTATTTGGTTTATGTTTACATCCGTTGCGGTGTCAACAGAATCGCTGGCCAGTTTGCTAGTCACAACATTTTAAAATGTGAAATAGAATTTTTGATTGTCACTTGGATAATAGGCCTATGTCTGGCAACTAAAAAAATAACAATAACAAATAAATAAATAAAGGATTTGAACTCCGGATAACCAGATGGATAAATGATCCCCCTGAGGTGGGTGGCTCGATGCCGAGACTTATCGAATGATTGTATAACGTAGGAGGTCTTGGTTGGAGGGAAGAGGGTTTTACAAAAAAATCAGATAACAGATCTACTCACCCTCTTTACTTGTCGATAAGCTAACTCTGCATTGACCCAGCTCGTCCTTGTCAACAGTTCGGGGACGGTCTTGGAGGGGTCAGTCCCTTGAGACCGGTTGGACATAGTTCCAGCCTCAAGAAAGGCTCCCGATTTTCATCAGGAATGAACCTTTTTTAGATCTCACATTCACTCGGCCTAGGCGAGTATAACAACACAAACCGCCACACGAGTGAAAGATGGAGAGCTAACTCTTGTCTTTCGTTAGCCAGGCCTGTGGCATTTAAACCGAGCACGTGTCGAGAGTAGGAATTCCATCGTACTCCTGAATATTACATTGTGAATTTGAATATCCAGTGGATGAAGAAATTTCATGGAAATCATTCAAAAGTCCACAGAGTACAACATCCTATCGCCAACATAGCCATACCGCGTTTGAAGTCGAGTGCATGAACCACAGTGATCCGATTCAGTTTGCCTCCTGCGATTTGCATACCGGCTCCGCCCCTTGCCCTACTGCGACATGATTGATGCTGAGCAGATCGCGGCGCTGATTGGTCAATTATCGGTAGGATTGCTCGTGTAACACCGGCCCAACATTAGTTGCTTAGCAACGGCTCACCCAAGTAGCGAGACCACCCAAGATGTGAACAAGCCACGTTCAAGTAAAAGAAACTTGTCCTAGACCGCGGCCAAACGACCGCACAGATGTTGGGTTTCTGATCAACAAGAAATTTAACTCTCTCTTTAGTCAAAACGAATCCTTCGGCCCTCTCTTCGCCACTGAGATGCAAATTTAGTTTACAGCAATGTATGTAAACACAAGTTTTAATTTTTATTCAGACTCGAGCATCATAACGAAAATGCTTTAATGCGGCATTCATGGCCAAAAAAGCACGAAAAGAAATGAGAGAAGAGGTATACCCGCACTTCAGTCTCGCTGTCTGACAGGCGATGGGCGACAGCAATGCATTTGGATATCGATATCGAGAAACGTTTGCTTTATCCTCATAGATGATGATGATGGTCATTGTAGTTCGTCACCAGGGGCGTGTCTGAAGATGTTATAGATCTAATGCAGATAGCCGATGCTTTTGTATGTAGAAATGGACTGTATAGTTAGAGACGGTTCCGTTTGTGATTTGCTAATTTGATGTTTTCGATTCTGTGCCTTGGCAGTGATATTATTGGTGGCATTGAGGTGTTTCCTTTGTTGCTGTTTTTTCTTACCCCTGCAGTCTGCACCATCCTATGAATAAATCGCTACTGCTACTGCTTTTTGAGTTCATCAGATTTAAACAAAGATTTATGGATAGACGTATATATCAGTTGATAGATCTATATGGGCAACAGGGAGAAAATAGTGATGGAAATACATGTAGCTGACCATGTCTTGCTAAGTAAATTCTTCGCTCTGTAGATCTAAATTTTCGTTGTTGCTATCCTTTTCATCCAACAAGGAGAAAGAAAGGTGGGTGTTGGTGCTGATTTTGTGGCATCATAAAATGTTTCATAAAACGGAAATTTGTTTCTAAACGGTCAGGGGAAAAATGTAATCAAGATTTCAGAAACGAACAGAGTTAACGTGAAACGGCAGGAAGACAGAAAAGAAAATAAAGAACGAAAGAAAGAAGAAAGCAAGAGAGAAGGATAGGATTAGTAGTGATATTGTATTTCTAGGCCTCTGATTAGAAAAGTACATATCCCCCTCCCCTTTCTCCATACTAAATACACACTTTTTCCGTCTTTTCCTTTTACCGTCTAAACGTTTTTTATTTACCTTATGGTCTATTTGTGAACGACAGGATTTCTGAGAGACTGTTATTTCTCGAAAGCAGGTGATAGATATAGCATTCACCCTGTGTCTTGGGTAACTGGCAAAGCGATGTTTAGCCCCTCATCGAATATGTGGATATCGATATAATCCAGCCCCGGCTTGCCAGACATCCGTGAACGTGGGTGGCTGATGCTATCGTAAACATTATCAAAATAACCGGCGGCTATAACCCTAAACAAAAACAAGGCTTTGATGTTCCGCGACAGGTTCATTGCCAGCATAAAAACAATCGAAGTATGGTGAAAAGTGTGTGTATAGGGAGTGTGAGGGAGAGAGAGAGAGAGAGGAAATAGAGATTGAGAAGTAATCGTGGTAATGAATTAGATCTAGACCTAGTCGAGTATCAACTGTCGACAATGTTTTAGTGTTTGGATTAAGGTAGAGTTCCAGGTATTAATGTAGGCCATCTAATTTGGTACATTGTCACGTGATACTTCGCGGATATTCACTCCTTCATTCATTCACATATTTATTCAGCTCTCAATCTAGGTTTCAGATAACAGAATGAGAGGAGGAGGAACTGTCATCGCTTACACTATAATTCATCCCCTATAGTAAACGTATTTTTCATTCTCTGCTGTTAAAAATGATCACAGGATTTAGCAATCCTTATGATCGCGAGGAGCGCAAAATGAAAGAAAATACCTTTGGCGCTTTGAAGTTTGGATATCTCACCAGGGTTGGGTTTTTTTGAGGGGGGGGGGGGCTGTGCCATGCAGACCTCATGCTTTACCATTTATTTGCTAGATAGGGTTTGTTCGTTTGAATCAGTGATGCAATACGTGCTTAGTAGCTGGTAACATTCTTCTTCTTCGCGTTTGCATGAAGTTTAACTGCAAGGACGGAGTTACACAAGATTGTGCATGGCTGTGAGCAGTCCAAAGTGTTGCGTCGTATCTTTGCCTTCGAGTTACCCGAGAATTAGAGGCAAATAATAAGTTTATACTTGTCTGGCTGAAAACAGATAACACTACAGAAAAGCCTTCGATTCCTCGGTTATCCGTGATTAAATAAACAGCGTTTTACAAACTCATGAGCAAGAACCATGACGATGATTAAGAAAATGAATTTAAATCTCCCATTCTCTCCACGTTTAAATCTGCCAAGTTTGCTGTTTTACTTTTCGCACTGTGTCTCCTCCTCTCGCCCTTCCCCTCTTCCAGTGAAACAGACAACTTGAAAAAAAAAAAAAATCCTGACAAAACTACTCATAGACTACAACTTGATACATGTATAAACAAAGTCAAAGTTAACGAGCTGAATAGAGGAAGAAACAAATCCGGCCCTCGATATAGGAATGCCGGCCGTTTTAATCCACGCACGCCCGCACACGTGAAATTGACTTAATACTCGCGAAAACCATATCAGAATTCTAATCTTCAGAGAGTTTAAGCCTTTATTCAGCGAACTCATACACGTCTGACTGGCCATTGATAGCATCTCCGATGTAGATCTGAAGATAGCTCGGGGGTTTTGGCATATGTATTACCGACGGCAGTCTATTATTATTATTATTATTATTATCATTGTTATAAGCGTAGTGCACTTTTGAGAGGTTCCGTGCGCCACGCGTAGATCTCACAACGGATCATCTGATATTTCATGATCAAGTAGGTCAGCATACTTAGGCTAAATATTGACATGAAACAGTTTCATTACGCAGGTAATTTAATGCCAAATAGTGTTATGGCATCCATTGTAAATGACACTGATAAAACTCAGAGTTAGGTGTAAAGAATATCTTCATAAAATACTGTGAATTGGAGGAGGGCGTTGGGAAGAAAATATAAATTCTTCTCTTTCCCTTCAGGATCTCCTCTCCCTCACTTTTAAAGAAATAAATCTGTGATCTGTCTTTTCACTTAAGCTCATCACATGTGTAAAGCAGTGTCTAGTACACGCACTAGGTTACTATAAGGCTAGAAAGAGACTACGGTACTTACTATAAAAATCTCTTCCTGTTGAGTTCTTCCCTTCACCACAAGGATCAATGTATTACCGATGGAGGCATTATTCATAAAAAAAAGGGTGAATGTTGTGGAGTAAATCTAGCAATACAGTTAGGGGGACATCCCGTTATTATTGAAAGAATTGACTCTGTGAATATGGTAATGAAATGATTTATGATACGGCTTTTCATTGACAGACGAACGTTGAAGAACATATCTAATCATACAATGATGGAGAGGGCATCATAAAGTCCCCCGTGAAAGAATATGGGTTCTAAAATAATTCAATTGTAACAGTTAAGTCTGACTACAGTATTAACCACAGTACTGAATCGAATCTGATTTAGCACCTGCAGAATGTGTTGGTGCATCGTATCCGTCGGTAAGCCCTCCCACACAAAAGCCTCATAATGACATGAGAGGCAGTGATTGTCTGATGTTATAATGGGCTACTTGACCCGTGCAGTATAAGTGTTAATGAAATCTGTCTGTCACATTTGTCTGCCCCGCCCCCCTTGATGAAATCCATCCCCTCCTCCTTTCCCTCATATCTTTTATCATCTACCACTCTGTTTCTCATCTTACTGTTCCTTCCTTTGCCAACTCCTCTCCTGGTTTTTTATTAATTGTTCCCAGTTTTCATTCCCCGCTTTTCATCCTTTCATAAATTTCTCCTCCTTTTCTTCACACATTTTCTTCTTCTCCCCATCATATAATATACGCTTTGGTGTCCTTGGATAAATAAATCTGTCTGCAAAATAATGTGTAGATACAGCACAGAAATGTGAAGTATCTCAGAAATACATAAAACAAATAGAAAAGTTAATATTTGATTTGGTTTAGATCTAACTTACTTCTTTTATATGTTATCGAGGAAGTGGTTACTTAAGATTGGCCAAGAATTAATGCTCATATATATATATATGAGACCCGAATTAAATAATAATATATAATAAAATGAGATTATATAAAATAACAAATGAAGCAATTAAAATGAGATAAATAAAATAAGACAAAATAACACGTAACAAAGTTATTATAATAAATAAAATAAAGTGAGATAAAATGAAATGTAACTTTACAAAATAATATATAACAATAATAAAACAAAACATAACACAAGGAAATGGGGCTAAAATAACATAAAATAAAGGATATTTAAAAACAAAATAAAAATAATAATAAAGATGAAATTTTAAAAAAGAGGGAGAAAAAAAAGCAAGTTGTTCTATGTAATTGCTAGCAGTCATCTTTAGAAACACACGCCCTAACCAAACACATTTCTCGCAAAAATAATTGTTTGGAAAAAGAGACCTCAAACAACTGTTTTGCCCCAGTGGAATTTGTCAATTACCAGTAAATTAAGCGATAGCAAACGCTAAATTCACTCTCCAGGAAAGTGACAGCTCTTTACAAATTCATCTAGCCCATCAGTTCTATTTTCTGCAGCAATATAGTAAAAACAGCAATGATGCGCTTAGCATTATCTCTGAACCTGATCAGCGTTGTCATTTCATGAAGAGATGAGGAAACGAGGGAACCATGAGGGAACCGAGTTGAGGGGAAAGAAAGAAAAGTCGGAAAGAAAGAGCGAAAGAGAGCAGGCAAATCGCTAAACGCAAAGCTAGAAGGGAACGGTTCGGTGAAACAACACGCTGGGAGCATATGTAATAGGGAAAAAGGCAGAAAGGAAAAAAGAAAGAAAGTAAAGAAGAAAGAAGAGTCATAGTTTTACGAAAACATTTTTCACACACAAGAGAGCTATTACGTAAACTGTCCTGCGTCCTGGGTGGGCCAATACGTCACTGACACGATCCAAGGGGAACAACCGGTAAAAAAGTAAAGGACGGTAATTGTTAATGGTATATTTCCAAATGTGAGGACGCTGAAAGAGGGGTGCTCTCCCTTTATAGTGTCTTGCTCTAGCTGAACAACTCGGCGTGTTTGTGTCTGATTTATTTTGACTGAAATCGAATAGACTTAAATACTGTTCTCTCACAGTTTAACTTCCCATTGCTGCAATACTTACAAACATATAATTTCAGTTAGGAATATCAAATTAGTGCAAAGATCTGCCCCATTTGTCGACTTACAGATAAGCTTACTTGATCCCTTACGATGCCAATTCTACTAATTTGACTTCTCTGAAACATTGATGTAGTGCTTTTTTAAATATCACTTCAGCACAGTTCATATGGATGAATAGGATATATAAAAAACTAAAGAGAAACAGAGGGAAAATCTTTAGAAAGATATCATGGTTATGCGCTATACTAAACCTAGATATGGAATGAAGAAAAACAACAACTCTAAGACAGATTATATAAGACTTATGAAAAAAGATTTCATGAACAGAAGACCAGGATCGTGAACTTTCTACACCACAAACTGAATTAGTTTTATAATTTGTTCATCTTTCATGATTCAGTCAATCTCCTCCATTTCATAGAAATCGTACATATCAAAATGAAGCTAATTTTCTTTCTTCCCTAGTTCTCACTTGATCTGTTTTCAAAGTATGTTTGTTTACCTGCCTCTGTGTCTATATGTCTGTTTGTATGTCAACCTGTCTGTCTCTCTATCTTTTTCGTCTATCTATCTATCTATCTATCTATCTATCTATCTATCTATCTATCTATCTATCTATCTATCTATCTATCTA
>JBCAUA010000016.1:3140371-3156879 GCA_038406235.1 Peronia verruculata | reverse complement strand
ACCGGCGGGCGGTTACGGGCGATGCAGTGGCCGTTCATATCGGGCGGAATCGGGCGATGTAGAGCTTAAAGGGTTAAAATACCAGATATTAACATGAATTTAATAAGACCAGTTACTATAGTTAAAAACTTACCCTGCCAAGTATTCCTGGGTCGGCTTCAACAACCTGAGTAAGGCATTTCATGGCTTTAGTTCTGACTGCTACTGCTGTTTCACTTAACACCTTCAAGATCTATTGGTCAAGAGAACAAAACAATAATGAAAATGACTGAATGAATTTCAAAACAACAAAAGAAAGAAAGAAAGAAAGAAAGAAAGAAAGAAAAAGAAAGAGAAAGAAAGAAAAAACTACATCTGAACTAAACAGTCTCACTCTTGAAATACAGGCATACTGCCAACTGACGGGCGGGGGCGGGGGGATTATGAATGAATTGGTCACACACTATATGAAAATTATTATTCTGTCAACACCTGGTCAAATGAGGAGGAGCTACACCACATCAAACACTCTTAAAGTTCATATTTACCATCTCCAGCATATAGGTAATGTAGAGTGAACCAAACTTTTACACAGTTCAAAGTAAGTAATTACTGTAGCTCTGCCACAGTTATCACTATCACAATCTGAAGTTTATAAGAGGGTAGGGGGGAATAATTTTTGGGATGGGACAAAGTACTGGGACAATTAAACCTTGAATTTTAATATTCTACACTCATGGTACTCTAGCTTTAGAGTGAACTTCAGGATGCTTATTGGCAGAAAGAAGAAGTACGGCTAGACTAACCCCCTAATTGGATCCTCTAATATACACCTACCTGAGTTAGATAGATGTCAAAGCTTTGAGCAAATGGACGTTTGGATGATAAATATCTGGCTACTAGACATGCACTGTCATAATCTAGCTTAGCACCTGCATGTCTGAGGAAGAGAAAAAGAAAAAAAAATAAAATAAAAATAAAAAATGATAAACATTTTGAAATATGCATTCTCCAGTTTCATTTCTTGGATGAAGTTTTAATTTATCGGAGATCTGCAATTGCAATCAAGGAAACATTGAATTCCTACTCTGGTAAAAATCAAGCCTCTTCAAAAATAATAGCACAGCACCAGAGAACAATAAGAATATCTATAAAACAGCACCATCCTGTCTTACAGATTTGATATTTTGTCATCTTGTCTCATTATTTCATAATCTTTCCCTGCAAGAAATATGGGATCTTAAAGCATATTCACAGATGTACAAGGTTTTATACAAATAAAAAACAACAGCTGGCAACAATGTGTTTTAAAGCAAAAGCATGATCACAAGTAATTCTTACTTCATATTTGAAAGTGGTTTACTGGAGCATGAAATCTGTGAGCACAGAAATGCTTTTCTTTTTTCAGCATTTTGCGTTACTTCAGTAGATGTTTCCTCTTTTGTTTCATTAAAATCTTCATCCTGATCATCTCCTGAAGTATTTAGCTGTGCCTTCAAAGTCTTTTCAACTTCCACAGTAGTATCACGAAACCACTGAGCAATGTAAAACTGCCGTGCAAACTGCAAGGAAATGAGAAAACAAAGAAGGATGAGGATCTGATCATTCACTGAAGCACAGTAACTTTTATTTAATGTCAGTACCAAAAATATGTGCAACATCATCTCATTTTCATCAAGTAGTTAAAATCCCCTGACTCAAGGCCATGATCGCATGGAGTGTTTATCCTTAAGATATTAGATACAGGCTTTTTTCCAGGGCATGAGAACAACAAAGAGTTTAGCACTGCTATCTACTCCCACCTTGGCTGCATAATGTGTCAGCAGATATTGCTTGATACCAAAACTAGTGTTGCACTGCTTACTAGATTTTGCATTTGTTCAAGAGTAATCTTTTATGATTTCATTAGTTTTATAATTTGACTACTTGCACTTTTACTACCTACAACTCATTTAGTACCCAAAAGATTCATATTCCTATATCCTACTGTCCCACTATTATCACTCACTTACAGCCACAATACTAAACAGAGCTGTTCTCACAGTTGTTTTATTTCAGTCCATTTTCAACAAGCTATAATTCAAATAATTTGTATATGTCAAGAATTTCATTCTAATGTCTAAAGTATTAAACTTACAAACAATGCTGGTTCACTTTGTGCATTATATGCCAGGTATTCCAACATCGCCTGCTGAAGCCTTTCTGTGATATCTGGAGCAACCTTTGGCTGTCGAGTTAAAAAAAAAAAAAAACGTAAAAGAAACATGTCACCCATTTTATCAATCATACACTTGTTACACATTATGCCACCAACAGATAAGTGCATGATCTATGCAAAAGCAAAACATTCCTTCTATTCAGCTCTGCCATAACCTAGTATGACATTTTGAGCTAGATACAATCACAAAGATAAAAAAAAAAAAAAAAGACATTCAGGTCTATCCCATTTCTTCACAAGGATGGAAATGCTCAATAAATACCACACAGTCTGTTTTTTTAAATACATTTCTTGCAACTGAACGTTTTCCATCACTGTTGTGGCATATATTTCACATTAACAATCTATCATATAATGACCATAAACCTAATCTGTTCATTAGTTCTTATTTGCAAGAAGATATTCCAGATTGCTGAAATCTCGAGAGAGTTAAACTTAGTATGCTACAACAGAATTTTGTCTTTGAATAATAAACATTTCTATACAATTCAAAGTGAAAACCTGCAGGTTTTTCATGACAATTTTAAAAGCACATTAATAATAATGCTACTTTTAACTTCATCCATTCCTCTTTGAGAGACATTTATCAGATGTCCAGCACAGCCTATAAGATGTAATAAACTACATTAAGTGTATGAAATAATCTGTGATTGCTGTCTTTCTTTATTCCAGTGCAAATGATTTCTTCTTAGCTTACGTCTCTTGAGTTTATGTCAGCCATTTCACAGCAGGATTGAAAATATCGCTATTTACTCACCTCAGCTTTTCTACTCCTTGTCCCAGTTGCACCTGCTTCTTCTTCAGCATTTTCACTAACCTGCAAACATGTCAAATATTGTTAATATCATAGACTAGAATCAAAGTAGACATGATATCAGATTCTTTAACCTTTTTTCTTCTTACGAAGCAACACAGCAACAAAATGGTCTAAAACTAAATATTTCTAGTTATTTGGGACACATGGGTGGATAATAAACCCAATACTATCTCTTGGAAGGTTGATGGCAATTCAGCACAGCAGTAAAGCCAAGCCATCTCATGAAGTCACATGAAAACAAAGTTTTGTTTTTTAGTTGTTTTTTTCCTAAAACCCCAACAACTATTTGAAAACTTACAGTTGTGAAAACAGAAAGCAACTGAATATCTTATATTCCCAACATCATGTGATATGATGGTACAAGGCTATCAAAAAAGGAACAAATTTCATTTGAACAGGAAAATGGATACAATTTGACACAATCAGTTCTTATCTCACCTTCTGAACAATGTCACTGATTATGTCCTGATTTAGCTGGCTGGTAACAGCATCTTTTCTCAACCTGGCAGCCACAATACCCAAGTATTCTAAAGATGCCACTCTAAGAGACATGTCTGTTGCTTTGCTGCTAAATTGTTGAACCTGTTGAAAAATGAGACCCAAAAAAAATAGAAGACACATTTCTATTGACACTATCTTCATCAATGACATACACAAACACCACGAGCTCATAAGAAATATTAACGACTGAGTTTTGGTCAACAGGATTAAGAAAGGCAAATGCTCTAAGCTGCCCTCAGACACTGGTCTGAGAGGAGTTATAAGACATACCAAAATTCTGCCAAGAAGACTCAGAAGGAGTTCAGATGCAGGCCACTCTGGCTTGTTCACTGTTGTCAACAGATCTTGCACAAAATTTTCGAACAAATGCCTGTAATCCTCTTCTCCCTTTGTAGTGCATCTGTGAATGTAAGTAATGGTATTAAAGGTTAACAACATATATTTCATGAAATGTAAATTTGGGGGATCACCTGATAGGCAGCCCAGCCCTAAGAGTCAGGACAGGCAAAGGAAAGGAGGAGAAGACTTTGTCAAAAGTGGCTTTTACAATTCTTGTCTACCATTCACCTTCATTTGCAAATAACAGTTTCCAGTTTGCCCAGCAGACTACAGAAGGAAAAATCAACTTATTGCCATAAAACATTTTAAAATCAATAAGACTTTGCAACACTAAACTCAATATTATAAAAATACAAAAACTGCTAAAGAAAAAGCAGTATGTAAAATCTGATGGTAATCAAAGATAAAATTGATAAATATTAATCAAATATAAAACTGATAAACATTATACTGCATATAATTTTATTGATGAGATAATAATTCCAATTATGTTGATGAATAAAAACTAAAACAATGCTATGCCTATACCAAAAGCTTGAAGAAATTAATGGATTTTGGGATGTGTACATGCCAGAGGGTGGGATTTTCAGAGATATTTTAAAAAGAAAAAAAAAAAAGAAAAAAATACTTACTTTTTCAAAAATACAGAAAGAAAGTTGTAACCAGTTCTCATAGCAGTCTCATAGGAGGTCACAATGAGGACATCATTATCACTCTTTGCAACTGCACCCTGACAACATAAATAGATATAGGGAGATTAAAAACCATAATTTGTCACCAAGGCATCCAGAAAAAAAAAAATTGAAAAAACGTGATAAGAAGACACAAACTGATAAACAGGGCTGGCTCAACTGCTACCAAGGTATTTCTGTAAACAATGTACAGCAAGTACATTATGAAATCTGCTGGGGGGAGGGGAAGACATTTGATGAGATGTAGAAATCAAAATATCAAAATCAGGTTTCTGATATTTGTAGACATGTAGATCTCTTCTCACATGAGGAAAAATAACAGATGAAACTAAGAACATCAGCTTTATGCCCGAAAAGGGCACCAACACCTAGGGACTAAACAGAAGGGTTACAAAAGTAAAAAATTCAACTGAGATTTCTCAAAATGTACATTTTGTCCTTTTTGTCACTTTTCCCCCTTTCTCAACCAACTGACTTCAGATTTTGAATACCCATTCCCCTCAGCATGTTTTTCAATAATATACATCCCTTATTCTGAGTTTTACTCACATCTGCAAAGGAAACTTGGATGTTTGGTAGATAAACGAAATATACATATCCATCAACACACATATTTCACAAATTTACGACAGACATTGTATGACAAATAAACAGGAGTATTGTTATATGACGCTATTGTCAAAGACACAACACTTTTCCCCCCACTTTTTAATCCAGTCTGAGCATGCTCAATCTGAATTTGAGACCTACAAAGTCCCTGGTTCAACTATTCCACCCTCTCCTTTAACCATGTGTGCTCTTTTGCAGACATCTGTTCACATTACGTCCAGCCAGAGGTTTTCCTTTCTTTTAATCTTTCAATCCTCCTCCTTCAGGAAAAATTAACAAATATCTTACCTCTTCTGTGTTAGCACTTTTACTTTTCTTGGTTTTGTCGTCTTCCTCTGGAGGCTTGTCCTCAGCTTCTGGTTCAGGCAATTTCACAACACACTGTATTAGTTGCAATGCTAGAGCTGTTACCATCTGAATTGCTTCATCCGAGTTTAACCTTCAGGGTGAGAAAGTAAACAAAAAAAACTTTGACTTTCAATAAATCACCCAGGAGAAGACTGAAAATGCATTTCAAAACATTAATCATAGATCACTACAATTTAATGGCTTAAGAATGACAATCATGTTTATTCCTATAATTTCCAAGCTAAACAGGTCGTCGGCATCCGACCAGACTTCTGAGTGGAAGATCCCAGGATGACTTTCCATCATGGTCGGCAACAAGCGGACTGAAAGTGAAAACATGAAACGAGGGGCGGGATGGAATACCACGGCTAATCAAAGATTTAGGTTCAAACCGGAACTCCTCGAGCGACCATGGGCCAAGCAATTATCGGATCACATACGACGGGCGGACTTGAACGACCCTTTAGCATGAGGGCGGGATGGGTGAGGTGCAACACTACACGTGTCCGGACTAGGCTGCATCATGCACCGTTGGTCTACAGATGCAAGCCTTGGCAACAGTGGTAGGGCATAGCAACAAATGGGAGAATGCAATTTTTTTGCTGGACTATTAGAGAAAACTATCAGTGACGATAAAAAAAATTGTCAAAAAAAGAGGAAAATTTTTCGTCGACTCAAAACATGTAAGAAAACAGCCCTCACCCCTCTCCAACCCATATGCAAGCCTATCTGATAAAAAAAGAAAGTCTTATTTTCATATCAAACTATTTAAAAGAAGTTTCATTTTACCTTTGAAAAAGTGTTGGGGGGCATACTGGAAGGGAGGCAAGGCAGGGTGGGTCGCAATGCCTACTGTTATCGAGGAG
Source organism: Peronia verruculata (assembly GCA_038406235.1). Taxonomy (NCBI): domain Eukaryota; kingdom Metazoa; phylum Mollusca; class Gastropoda; order Systellommatophora; family Onchidiidae; genus Peronia; species Peronia verruculata. The sequence continues at coordinate 3,150,510 of JBCAUA010000016.1, read as the reverse complement.
AAAAAGAGGAAACTAACTGGCTGAAGGAAAAAAAAAAAAAAAAGAGGATTTCGGCCAACTGGCAGAAAATTATCATCACTGAACTATCCAGGTCTGTCTATACTGTTTTCTTTTCCAACGCAAGATCATTCCTACATTCTATGCTCTCGCCGTGACTAGTCGAGCTTTTATCGTGTACTGCGTGATCAGAATGTTTCTAAGGGGCATAACCCAGTAAATATGTAACACTCTGACCCCCTGCGCTGACCAGATATATGAAACCAGATAAAGTCAACCTCGCTTAAAGTCAACACTTTTTCTTGGTACTGAGGGGTTGACTTTAAGTGGATTCCACTGCATTAATATTCTGACCATAATTTCTACATATATTACCTGTAATTTCTCAGATTTCTTTTGCTGGATGGTAGTCTTGCTAAACTTGCAAAAATGTCCTCCAATATCAGCTGCCTATGTTTTGAGTAGCGAGAGAATACCTGTTGACAGTGACAAAGAAGAAAAAAAACGATTAACGCTCTGGTTGAAAATTCATAAGTTAGTTCTCCCTATGAAGTGTCAATTAATGAATAAAATAGGAACTTATGAGACAAGAATGCACAAATCCTAATTACACTGATCGAGAGCAGAAGTGAACCATAATTATTATAAAAGGAAAGCTAACCAAATAGCTCTCTTCTGGTCTCATTGTCATCATAAGACATTTTGTATGTTTCTTTTCTAGTACACTGACCTCTCAAGCTGTTGGCCCATCTGATCTTATAAGAAAGATCAAAATCCATGTGGCCAGAAGGATGATAGCTTGTCAGTTTACACTCAGATTCTTTAACATGAATGTAAATTCATACCCCCTTGTAAAGTAATTTGGTCCAAGCAGTTATGCAAGATTATCAAAGGTGCCACCTGAGCCAATTTCTTTTTTTTTCACTAGACTTTCTGCACACAACCTTTGCAGACGGAGAGGATAACTATGGGGGTCCAATGTCATACCCTCCTGGAAAATTTTCAGAAGTAAGGCCTGCAATACTACATTGAAATACATTTCAAAACTACTTTTCATCTAACTGCTCTATATACTAAATCACCACTTAAGGGTATGTGCAGGCAAATAAAGGTCAAATTCTCAAAATTTGGGTCATGACGAAAAACTTCAATTTTGCTTCTTTGACCATTGTACATGAGATGGGATTGTGTCACTATGTAATAAGTGAGGAGGACCTTCTTTTCATGCTTTTGTCTTGATTTTGAAGTTCATACTGAGGAAAAAATATACCTTTTCATGGATTTTCTCAAAAATCATTTTTCTGCAGAAAAATCCCTACTACCTTTTTTATTTTGTCGGAAAAAGAAAACTTTTGCCAGGCTGTTTTGTCATCATATAACAAAGATTTGTCAGGGATGTCGAACTGTTGTCAGAAAAAAAGTCGGACTATAAAATTATACAAATAGTGGAAAATCCAAGAACTAAAATTAAAAAGATCCCACAAGCAGTGCTGACATTATAATCATCAAACACAACTAGACTAGATCTATTTTCTAGATCTAGATCGCAAACAGCTGCTCTATTACATCAGTCATTCTAAGATCATGGGCACATTATCAGTACTCTGATGTGCTGATTTTGCATCAATAACTCTCATGTGACCACTTGACTGCATGTCGTTCGGTGGGAGGAATTACACACAGCAAACTTCGATCTTGATCTTCAAACAGACGCCAAATAACAGTCCGACAATCATCTGAAGTCTAAGGATAAATCTGTTGTACTTCCGGTTTCACTGTCACCATGCAGAATTTGTATCGCAAATTATTATAAAACTGCAATTGCCTTGTGGATTTAACAGCCTACAGCAAAAGTCGGCAGCTGGTTGGCCAAAAGAAGGAAAGTCAGCATCGAGCAAAAAGTCAAAAGTTTGACATCCCTGATTCGTATAGAACAAAAAAGTAGGATCTTTATTTTTGTTTTATCACTGTTTGAAATTGGAACATTAGTGAAAGGTAAATACATTAACGAGCATCAGGTTGTGCCACAGAGACAGGATTACCAAATTTCAAATCCTTCTATATACAGATATATATATACATATCTTAAGTTGCTTCATGCTAAGTTTCAGAACAATTGTTTTGCAACCAGGGCAAATGAGTCCACAGCCGCCCCGCGCAATGAAGATACACGCCTGTTATTGGTCGTTTTTAACTACTTTCCGACTAAGATAGTAAATTTTTTTTTTTTTTTACAACACGACACGCTAACCTTTTTTAATCTGAAAAAAGAAATATTTCGGTATCATGGCCTGAAAACAGTAAATAACGGCTACTCATTTGCCCTGGGCACAATACAACTGACGAAAAAAAAAAAAAAGGGTTATAGGCAAGTAAAAAAGTAAGATAAAAATCTAGAATGGCCGTCATTATTACTACATAACAAATGATGAAAAAAAATTTTTTTTTAGCCTATTTGCCATGTCCTAGCAACTCAGCGAAAAGATATCTGATGCAAAAAACAGTCTTTTCTTAAGAAATGGTGAAATTGTTTTTTGTTGTTTTTTTTTTTTTTGGTAGCATATGCCCTTAAAAGGCATGACAACTGATCTAAGAAGCAGGTACTTCCGGTACCACTAAATATTTGCATATTGTCAGCCAAATCAAACTTGAGTACCCTTTGATAAGCACAAGCAGACTAGACCTAAAGTTCGTGGCACTGAGCAGATGTTCCTCTGCAAGTACACTTGAGTAGTACAGTTATATCATTATATGGGTTCTTCAGTCCTGACAAAAAAGTTCATGTTTCTTCCATAAAATTATTTGCATTCTGTCGTCCACTCCACAGATTCCGTTCCTTAAACAACCAAGTATCTTGTGAGATTTTATGGCATTTTTTTTTTTTTTTTAAAAATGAAATTCCATGATTTTACGGAAAAATGGTACCAATGGGTTAGGAAGAGATTTGAACCGGGGTAAGGTCTATGTAAAACTGACAAGTATCTATCTCAACCCCTTCATCTAGAAAGGATGGAGTGACAGGAGAAATTTGAGAAAATACATGGTATGTAAAGGTTGCACTGTGTCACTCCCAAGAACACACAGATTCTCCAGTCAAAACAAATATCCCTTGACTAAGTCCTAATGCTAACCATCCTCACTGACCAGCCCACCAATTGCTGCAGAATAGTATAGCCCTTGGGCTATCTGTTCATATTTGAACACTACTTATCACAAAAAAAATTTTATACACTGAATCCTACTTAGACGGTATGATAACTGATGAAAGTAGCAGGTCATTTTTTTTTAAAAACACAAGACTGACTTTTGGTAAAAATCCAGTACAATATGAAATTACAACTAAATCAACTAAATGTATGCATATTATCAGCCAAATCAAACTGAAGTGCCCTTCGATAAGCGCAAATAGGAAAGACCTCAAGTACATGGCACTGAGCAGATGTTTCTGAACAAGTGCGCACAAGCAGTTTTACATGGGCCTTTCAGTTTCGACAAGAGTTCGCGTTTCTTCTATAAAATTATATGCATTCTGTCGACCACTTCAGATTCCATTCATTAAACAAGGACCAAGTATTTTCCTGAAACTATACAATTTTTCTCCCAATGAAATTCCTTAATTTTGTGGAAAAGTGGTACCTCTAGGTTATGAAAAAAATATGAAATGGGTAACGTCTGTGTGATGCGGGGTGAAAAACTGACGCTTATATGAAAATGCCAAGTATTTATGAGTACCACCCCTTCACACAGAAAGGATGGAGCTGCAGGAGGAATTTGAGAAAGTACATGGTATGGTCCCAAGATTGGACAGATTCTCATGCCAAAAAAAAAAAAAAAAAGGCCAGGGACTAAGCTCTGGTGCCTACCATCCAGATTGACAATCTGGTTACTTTACTGCAGAACAGTATAGCCCTTAGGCTCACACTCATAATATAAAAATTTATTGGTTTGCTCATGTGCATAACTGAGATTCTTGCTACCTCCAAGAACTCAGGGCTCCACATTATAATAATGCATCCATCTCATTTTCCAATTACTTAAAACATCACAGATCACCATAGTTAATTGCATATTTTACTTCAGTATGACTGAAGCAATCTCTATGTGTAGCAGAAAATAAGATATTCATTTTCACTTACTGTTGTTACTAGTTTCATTGCATTCAGCTGCAGTTCACTAATGTTCTCTACAAAGAATGTAGACACACCCAGTGACGAAACCTGTGAGAAAGAAGTCTGGGTCATCAACCTCAACAAAAACAGATGGGTATAAGAGTTCAAAAATGCCATTTTTCTAAGGGTGTTGGTCTGTCTTGATAACCCATCACTCACCACACTACAATGAAAAACTTCTTGACTTCAAATGGGATATCAACCACTGCAGCAGGTACTTCCTGCTGTATTTATTCCCACAAATTAATGTGCTCCCATATTTGCATTTCCACAACATTATTCAACTTTAGTCTACCTTTTGTGTTATGTTGCTGTGATATACAGACCTGCCTACCCTCACAAAAACTTTCTGACTCAGAAAGGAGGGAACTCAGGGAAAAGGAGGAAAATTTACAGGCCCATAGTTCCTATTTAGAATTATATGTACTATGAATTAATAACAATCCAGCAGAACAACTATCTGAAATTAAGGATTCCTTCGATAAAAATTTTACACATTTAAATTAGATCTGCATTTTTTACATTCTTTGAAGATTCATAACACAGTGAACAAGTTTACAGTGATTCAAGTGCATTTTGGACTATTCACAAAAGTTTTAAAAATTTATTGCACAAATTTCCATTCTTCTGTCCAGTCCTCTTACATTTCTAAAGGAGAAGGCACTACCACTTCACTGAAGGGTGGGAGGGAAGTGTGTGGTAGGTTCACAGTCAGCTCGCCACCCAATATCCCCGCTTTCCCTTTGATCCAATACTCTGACCACTGTCTGGCGTTCCACATCCATTTGCTTCTGCATGTAACAATTAGTAATACTGAACAACAGATTCTTGACATGTTCTAGTTGCCCATGGGAAAGTGGGGGACAGTGCCAGTGGACTTACACAGTTGGCGGGACTGAGTGTGGGTGGGGGATAGCAGTGAATGGAGAGAGGAAAACTGACTGGACAATAACTTATGCGTGAAGCAGTTAAATTCTGGCACTGATGGTGATTGCTATTACAAAAACAAGCGTAACAGCCATTTTCTAGACAGAAAATAACCTGTGAGTGAGACAACCTTTGTCACAGGTGCTGGTAGGGATATTCGAATAGAATGAAAGGCTGGTCAATTTTCATACCAAAATGATGTCGGAATCGCCGCGACTCGATCTTTATTTTGTTTTTACATTCCTCTTATGTAAAGTAAGCGGCCAAGACCAGTAGGCTTGCATGATGATGCACATTATGAGCAGTTCATCATCTTCTGCCCGATGACATATGTGTAAAGCCATGTATTCGTAAGCAAAACAGGTGTTGGCATCTAACCAGACTTTTGAGTGAAAGATTCCAGGATGAAGTAACATTGTTTACTTTGTGATCGGTAAACAAGGGGACTGAAAGTAAAAACATAAAATGAGGGGTGGCATACCACTGGTAATCAGATTTAGGTTCAACAGGAAACTACACTAGCAATCGTAGGCCAAGCGATGACCAGATCATGACTGATGGGCGTACATGAACGACCTAAAAGGGGGGGGGGGATAGGAGAAGGGTATATAACACATAACCCTATGTGTCTGGATTGGGCTACATCATGTACTGTTGGCTTACAGACACAAGCCTTGGCATCAGTGGCAGGCAGGACCACTGCCCACAGAAAAAAATGGGAGAATGCAGTTTTCTTGCTGGACTGAATGAAAAACTAGTTCAAAATATCCAAATTTGTCCACGTGGGAATTTATATTCATGGAGCAGGATATTGAGTCAAAATGAGGGATGATCCCACGTGACAGGAAGGTAGGCCGGTCTGATATTACGGCATAAATAACCAAAAAATCATATTATTCCTTCTAGATTTACTAATAACATTTATGTGTCTAAAAGTGTTACACTTTCACAAAATCGAAATCTGGACATGAACATATATCAAATTAATCTATAACAGCATCCTGTTCTAGTAAAAGTAACATTTCTAAATTCAGACTGATGCAAATTCTTAATCAAATATCACATGTTCATGAGCGTGTGTCATCCAGTTTACCAACTCTCAATACTAGGGAACTTAAAAGAACTTTCTTCATCACACAGTATTTCATCCAATGCCAGTTTTATCTTTTATGACACTGCACAGAGAAATCAAGCTTACTCGTCACTATGTCCACATGTAATCAGGCATTAACTCCTGTCAATTGTCAAATTTTGCACAAGGGAACATCTTTCTCAGTGATACTGATGTTTTTAACAGAGAGACTATTACTGTTATGTGGAAAGTTTATTTGGGTTTGGGCCAGGCGAACGTTTTTAGTCAGGTTGACCTAGTTACTAAAAAAGGTGTGTGGTGAACACTTTTAGTATATCACAAATCAACCGAGTTACTTGCCTGTATATAAATCAAATTATGAAGGTGTTTTAAATAAAGCTTACCTGCAAGATAATAGTGTCTGTAAGTTCCTGAATCTCTAACAATGAAGCTAAAGCGCTGACCAGTTCACACATTTTGTTATACAAGGTTATTGTAGACTTGTGCTTCACAGACCCTGCTCTTGCTCTTTTTGCCTTCAAACTGCCATGGTAGCCATCTGCACATGTAAACCGACATTTATTTTGTGCAATAACCGCTAAAAACACTAATTGAAACTCCATATCAAACGGGAAATACAAGACTCAATGAAAATAAAGGCTCAACCCTTACTATACTCGAGAACATATGAGATGCAACGCAATGAAATCAGGCTCTCGTCAAACTATGAGCATATGGAGTTATTGGTATCACTGTAAAGATTATTCATTTCCCTATCAGAGTGTGAAAAAAATGGTTGTTCTATCTTGCGTTGAAGTTGAAATATTGGCAATCAAAAACGATAAGGGTGACCTGTTGCAGCTGAATTTATTGAGAAAATGACCGCCCAGTTTTGTAAATTTTTATTAGTCCTTGTTGGGCCATGCCACAAAATTACAATTTTTGGGCTTTCACTCAATCTATTTTAGTAAACTGAATTCTGAAATGCATTTTTAGATTGATATAGAGGGGTTTGGTGAGGAAAATAATTGCATCAAAAATTCGTTCACTGTTGATTTTTCCAGTCGGCTCAGTTTGATGAGCTCCTGATTTCATCATGTCACATCTCACATTATAAAAGCACTGAATATAATCATCAAAACATGAAAAACACTGTGGGGACAGTTCATCACCTCAGTTCACAAGCACTGTCTCCACTTTGTAGAAAATCAGTGTTGCCTCAATAGATTATGCTAAACATATACCGCGTTCCCTAATTTAGGCTGAGAATGTATCTGGACTACACAAGCCACAGTTTGTGATCATGTTTATTGTGGATCCTCAATATTACATGTTGGATGAAAACTTCAAAGCACGATCTCTCAAATTCACCAAAAAAAAAAAAAAAATCATTAAAAAAAAAAAAAAAAAACAGAAGATGAAACGTGAATTGAGGCGACAAATTTTCTTCATGAACAGCAACACCGCATTTAAATCATCAAAATAAAAATAAAGAAAAACCATGACAGCAAATTTCTTCACACATTGAAAAGCTATGACATAAAAGTGACCAACAAAATGCAATATATAATTATTTAACAATGTCTGAAAAGTTTACCCTTGGCTTTGGGATCAATCTTGTAAACTGGGTCAAATTCTGGGTAGATTGTATTGTGCAGCTGGAATTTGGCATACAGGATAATTCTTTCAATGACATCCTCCAAGTAAACTTGTTTTGGCATGTTTCTTCCTGTCATGATAGCTAGCGCAGTTAGAGATGCATCCATACTGCGCATGATTCGTTCCATAGTTAACTCCCTCCAAAGTTTTGACTCTTCCTCATCTTCTTCCTGCAAATGTTGGTTACAAAATATTTCTTATCAGTAATCAAATAATAAATTTCAGAATGACATTGTCTTGTGCATAACACACGGAAATATGTGCACATGCATTTAAAAAAAAAAAAAAAAATGTTTCAATTACCTTTTATGACTTAATAATAGTGACCACTTTCCTGTAATAGCAATAAACTAAATGTCTTCATTTGTAAAAGATTCTCTACATTTTTATCTGATTTTCAGTTGTTGTTTTTTTAAATCTACAACATACGCCTTCTACAATCAAAATTATAAGCTATGGATGTTCACCATTTATTGTCATTCCTGTCTTGGAAACAAAACTAATCTCGACATCACAGCAAATGTCCACTAAATATACAACTTCTTTCTGCAGAAGGGCATTCTTTGTTGATCTTATAACAGATTAATGAGCCTGTTGTCTTAGAGAAAGCAATAATAACAGATTAATGAGCCTGTTGTCTTGGAGAAAGCAATAATCATTCAAAGATAACATTTTTTCCTTTAAAAAATGTTGTACAATACCTTAAAAAAATAATTAACAATAACTACTTAACTCTCAATCTTCTTTGATTTTTAAAGTGTGTTTTGTAAATTTAATGTTACCGAAAAGAATGACCCATATCTCTTTAGATATTTAAGTTACATTGACAAATTATATATCAATGGATTCAGAATTGAAATTGCTATCATTTGATCAGTCTCATCTAATTGTTATGCCAGAGGCAAGACTTTGAGTCCAAATTCTACATAAAAAAAAAAAAAAAAGTAAAGAAATTTACAACCACACCGAACACTGTAAAAGAAAAAAAAAAAAAAAAGTATTGGAAGAAAACTTTCAAAATATATTATTCTTACAAACAACATGCAATTCTACAAAATATATCCAAATTCAAGAGATTCTGTCAATAAAAAACTGAAATATCTAAAAAATTGTAACGCGTATATGAAGTATTTGCTGTATGAACTGATGCAAACCGACACAAAACGTTATGTCATGGCTACTACCACTACTGTAGTGAATGCGTCTGTTATGCATTTGATACAGGACGATAATTATTAATTAACAGAATCAGGGTTAATTTAAATACCATGCACACACATTTATGGTGGCTCAGCAGAACGTAAAATCAAAAATGGCGCCGGAAACGAAAAGACAGAAGCGATCATCAACTTCTCTTTTCTTATTCACTTACAATCCTTAGTTTTATGGTGTTTTCACTGTTTTTCGTGAGAAAAAAGCTTCACCTTCTCATACATATAGCTTTCATGGGCTTTTGAATACGTTTTCATTAAAATTTTGACGTGTAAAGCTATCGATCACCGGTGATTGAAATCTTAAGGAAAAGAAGACTGAGAGTTAATTATGCTTTTTGAAGTATCACTTTACCTCATTTATGTTAGGAGTCACCTTACATCCATCACGGACATTCCACAATAGGATGGTCAGCAGTTTGACTAAACGATCTGGTGGAATCTGAAAATTTAGGAAAATATGATGAGATGACACAGAGTACCCTGACAGACAGCAAGTGCTCCACACCACTCTGACAACACAATTATTTTGTAGTCACTGTATCACAGAAATGTCACATATTTTGATGAGTAGGAAATTTTTTGCCACACAGCCATTAGTCTGTTTATGGCTATGCAGCAAGCCATGTTAATGTTTTCTTCTTCCAAATAATGCAATATTTTACCAGAAACAGCAACCAGCTTGCTGGATGGCCTGGGTAGTTAGTTGTCTAATGTAAACTAAAGAGTTGATGTTCCAACTGGGGGGGCATCCTGAAATATGGATTTTGCCCACAAAATGCAATTTTTGCGCTTTGTTTTCTCTCAAAAGTACTGCCTTTTCTGCGTCTAAAAATGGTATCAAAAAGTTGATAAGTCAATTCTAACGTGTTTGACCAATGGTCATTCAACGGTAGACCTAATGTATTGTCAGTCAGGATTTGACTCCACCTGGCTGCAAATGAGGCCGTGGATCATTGCAATTTGATTAAATACAGGCAAAGAGTGCAGAAAGCACTTGAATATCACCTCTCCTAGCAATATCATGGACAGGAGCGGGACGTCGGGCGGCCAGCGATACCCAACTGGTCTGGTCCTCCGTCTGGTGGGTGCCCGTGGGATACC
>JBCAUA010000016.1:3120963-3134573 GCA_038406235.1 Peronia verruculata | reverse complement strand
CTTCCTGGATGCCTTAAAATTCAAGGACTTTTCAAGGACTTTATGACTGTTTTTAAGGACTTCATGAAGCCAAATATCTTCAAACGCGCATAGATGTTTATGCACGTGTAATAAAAATATTTGCTGAACAGACTTATGCTTATACACGAACAATAGATGGTATTGCAGATCTCACGCTGGATCTGTGCTCTTACTGATGTTGAAACTCACTCTGCACAACACACAAGTACATGTAATTAACATTTTGTTTATATGATGTGACAGGTATAAGAGCTCATCATTCGTCCAGATTTGTCTGCCATGCACAGAACAAGTAAACAAAGCCACATGTGAGCGATGTTCACTAGGTCATGTGATTTTGATTAAAATACCTAATTGTAAAAATAAATAAATAAATAAATAAAGCTCCCTTCTGGCATCTTACAATTATTCTTTCACTGATGAATGTAACTGAAGATTCAAGCTGGGATATAAAATTTTCATTTAAAAGGCATGAAACTGCGTAGTTATTTTATTTCTATCATTAGCCTATTTTCTTTTCTAATGTGTGTTTAACTGTATGGGTACAGTAGTGTGATGCAACACCTGCACTGGGTATACAGTTTAAATACATCTGTACTGTCACAATCTCTATAAATTAAGAAAGATCACAGTCTGACATGCACAGATCTACATGAGAAAACTAACTCTGGAAATAGCGTCTGTCTAAATCTAATTCGTCTTTTTGTTAATTAGTACTTCAGGTAAGAGAAGTATTGATAAACTCTTTTTAAAATGCAGGGCTTTTACACTTTACAATTCATTAAATCTCACTGCAACTGGATCTAGATCTAAATCAATTTGTTACTTGCTCACCTGCACCAAACTACCTTTTGTATGTGTGTGTGTAGATCTAGATTTAGATCTACAGGTACACAGCAAAAAGTTCGTGTAATACTAATACTTATAAGTAGATCTAATAATCTAGATCTACGCTGGATTAAAAACATTACAACATGACCAGATGATGGCGCAACCTTACTTATTATTTCTGTACATTTCTTACTTATTATTTCTCTTAGGTTTACTCGATCTAGATCCATTTTTTTCTCTTACTAGATCTACAATAGAACTAGACCTAGATCTACATCCCCATAGATCTCCACTTAATGCTGAGCCGAAGATCTCGACAATATCTCAGTCAGTAGGTCTACTGATTAGATCTAGATCATTTTCTCTTTCTCTTCGTATAGCTACTCATGACAGGATTGTCAAGTGATAGCCTTTTCCAGTTAACAAATAGCATATGACCGCTGGACTCAATGGTGAGTCTAGATCTTTGACTTCGAATGTGTAAACGCGATTCAAGATCCCAACACAAGTCGACGTTGCTGTTGCCCATTCGTATCTTTCTTCCAGGCATGTGCACAAGACATTCATACTTTCGTTTTCGCTTTCTTCGTTCCGCAAATGTATTGAAACATCGGCAGCCAGCAAAGACGTTTCTGATCATGAAAAAGTTAATTTTTTCTGCTGAAGTTTGAAATTCCCTGACTAATAATTTGATCGAATTCCCCCCCGATATCCATCAGAATTACGACTAAAACTGGGGCCGTCGAATCGCACTAGACCTGCAGGCCTAGACCAGATCCGCAATGAATGAAACAAAAGAAAAATTATCAACATCCCGGCATCCTTGATTGGAAACAAGGTTACGGCAAATGTAAAATACGGAACGACTGTTGGACGCGTCCGGAGGGTGGAAAAATGAAGGGGAAAAAAAAAACCTGTTCTAACGATCGGTCATTGAACAAAATTGATACCAGCTGTGCAAAAATATAAGAACTTTTCAAGGACTTTGGCAACAATTTCAAAATTCAAGGACTTTTCAAGGCCTTAAATTTTTTTTCTCAAAATTCAAGCACTTTCAAGGAATGTACGAACCCTGCACATCTGTAACTGGTATCATTTAGAAATTTTATTGGGCAAATTCTTAACACAGTAGATGCACTGATGAATTGCCTACCTTTGTCAATGCTTGCAAAGTTTGCATCCTCTGCACTATCAAACACAAGATCCATACAACTGTTGAACTTTTTAAATATAGGGCTATCAAGCAGGTCTTCTAAGCTGACCACTGGCTGCAGCAGTCTTTTCTTGTTTTGCTTTTCCTTCTTTTTCATTCTGGCATCTAAAAAAATGTTTTAAAAAAAGAAAGAAAGAAAAGAACAACAAATTACTTTGTTACAGTAAAATTGTTCATTTAATGCAGTAAAAAGGTAATTAGAGAACATTTCAATCTAATCCGAGTTGCCAACACTATCAGTCTGACCAGTTTGGGGGCATATTAAGATTTTCTTTTTTTTTTTTTTTTTTAATTAGAAAAACCTTTGAAAGGAACAATTAACACAATCCTTATGATCATTAAAACAGATATTTTCAAGAAATTCATTAAATCATACTGTGAAAAAGAAACAGGACAACAAAACTTACTGTATGCTTCTTCATCCTCTTCAACTTCCACAAACTCTGACAGAGAAGAGGCATCATCACTTTCAACAGAATGTTTTCTCCGTTTTGCTGAAACAGGACCAGACCAATATGAGAGTACAGCCCCATAACTCCTTTTTTTTTAAATAATAAAAGTAATAGTAATAATTTAAATTGAATTTTCCATTCAAATATTTTCATGATTATTTAACATAAAAAAAAAAGAGAAAAGAAAGGACTAAGCTCATGCTAAGAATTCTTACCCCTCTTCAAATTCATGCATCTGGGAATCACAATCTGTTCTATTCTATTTATAACTTAAAAGCACACATCTTTTTCCCACATAGCTTAAAGTCTGAATGTTGGACTGTAATTCTCTCTGTCTTACGAACAGATGATTTAAAACAAAAAATGTTTTCTTCTAAATAACAGAAACTTCAAAAACAAGAGAAAGATCACCTGAATAATATTTTAGAAAAATTACCTGCCCGATTTTTGTATGTGTCATCAGAGCGTCGATTTCTAGTAACTTGAAATGACATGTCACCTGGTCCTGCTGCCCTTGAAATGTTGTAATTTGACTCCTCTCTCTTCCGTTTTCTTGAATCACTATCACAGTCAGTTTTAACTGAACAGAGTATGTCAAAGAATGGACCTTTGAGATATAAAGACTATACAACAAAATATATCCTCCTTTCGTCTTCCCCCAAAATCAAACAAAAGGTTTTTAAAAGAAAAGGCGTCATCACTTGTGTTTTGTTCTGATTTCTTTTGTGCCAGAATAAATAATCAATGTGATACTATCTTTCAGTGTCAGTTAACAGCATGACCTTTCTAACCACAATAAGCATCCTACTTGACCCTTTAATCTAAATATTTTAGCATTCCAAAGAGATGTAACATATGGTCAATTGCTGAATATGATCAAATGAGGTACTTTTCAAGGTCTGTCACATGGCTAGGTAAATGTCGCTCACATGTGGATTTGTGAGATACTCTGCACATGGCAGGCAGCTCTTCATAAATGATGAGCATTCAAATATGTCCACACCATACAAACACAAGCATGTCTGAGTGATGTTCCTATGGACATGTGACGGAACTTGAAATACCTCATTCCTCCATCCTTTTCTCATTACCTCTCCAAAGGAAATATACAGTGTGGAGATGTTTAAGATTTCTACATACTTCTCTAAAAATAAACAATGCATGATATTTTTCAATGTCTCAAGGTCGACATTCAAGACTATGCAAACAACCTCCAAAATATCAAGTATTTGTAAATGTTTTTTATTTAAAATTCAAACACAAAATAATTTGCCTGATAGTACCCATAGTTATGGTACAGTAATTCATATAATAATAATTACTTACCAGACCCCCCTTTCCGAATGGTCTTGAGTGTCTAAAATAAGAAATAGAATTGATTTGTGCTTGAGACAAATCAGAAATATTTTCACAAAAATTTAAACCCTGGCCCAGAAAAAGAAAAATTAATTACCATTTCATGATTTTAGGAATGCTAATTCAATTTATCACAACTTTCAAAAGTGTGCCAAGTCGACAGGTCTATATTTTTACTGATCTCGCACTAAGATGGTATTAAAATGTGGACATGTCTATTCTAATGTCTTTGACCCCATAGCCATTCAACTGATGATTTGGCATACTGCCAACCAGGATTTGGCTCTAATTGCCATAAAATGCAGTAAATCATCAACAATATTCTATTGGATAGGAATATCTTGATCCCCAATGTCAGGGGTAGATATTGGGTGATCACCCTTAGATAGAACAGACTCACAATCATGCAGAATATTAGTATAGGCTTTCATCAGGTGGTGCTGAAAAAATGGGCCATATCCTAAAAACAGTGAAATGCTTTTTTATTTCTGTGATAATCACACTTGTGGGCTAACCTAGACCTGCTTATCCTGTAACTATCAAGATAGGAATCTGACTCTCAATGTAAAAAAAAAAAAAAAATGAAATTTGGGGCCTAAAAACAGATATCTATAAAATATAATGTAACATTAAAAGTTCTGATGCCATACATAGGGGTAATTTTTTTTCTTTCCTCATTCAGAAATTCTAAACTAGTAAAGTAGGGGACTGCACACAAGAGGAACAGGAGCAAGAATAGAAGAACAAAAAGAAGAAGAGGAAGACAGAACAACAAAACAAACCAAAGCAGAAAAAAATAATAATAACAATACTTCTGAATGAATAATTATGGTGGAAAACACTTCCATCCAGTCTAAAATGTGCATTTTTTTTCACTGGCCACTCACTTATAAAAAATCTATGAGTGTTCTAGTCTGTTTAGCTTTGTGATTTCTTTGGCTGTGTGAGTAGTTTCCAGAACAAATATGAACTTAGGTGTGATCTCAAAAGGAAAAATAAAAACGACATAAAACATTTCCCCTGCAGTGAGAGTGCTTCTAGAAATCCTATTATTGTGTTCAGAAGTTTTCAAGAAAAATAGGTCTCTAGAATAAAGGAAGGGTGAATTATAAAATTTCACTAAATTATAGTTTCAAAGATTTCTACAAAATCATTTGCATATGCAAATGTGAAAATATGAAACTTTTTAGACAATAAGGCAAAAAACAAGATAAGCAAGTTTTACCAGTTTCTGCAATATTTAGCAGTGGAGGCAAAAAAGATAGCCATTTCAGAGTAGCAAAAAATCCAAAATGGTGGCATTGTCATGGCAACCATTCGAGCCTAATAGGGGTTTATTCCACTGTTATCATGTAATTTCAACATCCTGCATTTGATAACAAAATTTAAAATTGTTTAACTATAACTGTTAAAACAAACTTCTCCAAGACAGCTCTCCTCCCATAAAGGAGATAATTCTTAGAAATGATACCAACTTTCCCACTGGCTTCCATATTTTCAAAATAGTGCTCAAATTTTGACAAAACTTACATATATTATTAAATTAGATACTTCTCAGAAATGATACCAACTTTCCCACTGGTTTCTATATTCTCAAAACAGTACTGAAATTTTGACAACACTTACACATCATATTACTTAATTCATAAATATTTCAACCATGACTGCAATGACCAAGCACAAAGATTTCCTGCACAAGGGAAACTTTTCTCTCCTTTTGATTCAGAATGATTTTACCTCATCCTTTAAAAACATTCTAATGATAAACACAATAAATATATGATCTATGGGCCCTAGGTACTGCTCTGACAACATGCAACGAGGACTCATTCTAATCATACGACTGATAATATTCCCTCCAATTCAAGTCCTTGAAGTTCTAAATGTTTGTATCAATAACAATACTGTGAATGCTTTATCAAAAGTTGGCAATTCTAACTGGTTCTGGTCACAAAACTTAATGAAACAAAGGCAGAAATGTTCACTAAAATCATACAAAACACTGAAACAATAAATATAGGTGTCAAGAATAATAGCTCTGCAAAACACATCATTGTGATCACACTGGGCATCTCAGAAACTACAGTTTAAGAAACAGAAAATTATGCCTTCCACAAAGTGAAAGTGATATAGGCTACGTTGTCAAAATAAATGAAATGAAAAACAGTAGTCACATATGAATTTGAAACTGTGACAGAAGTTCATGATCTTTGTCCACTGCTTATAAATATCCCCATCTTCAATACTTTAAAGAGATTATAAAATCTGTTTCTTTGTATTTTCAGTCACATAAGTTCACAATTTGACAGAAGACAAAAGTAAGATAAATAACAAAACCGTCTGTGAGGAAGTGAAAGGAAAAGATCAAGTAAAAAAAGTGTTGAATGCCATAATAAAAAGAAAGGACCTTTTTATGACACTTGCATATCACCAATAGTTGGTTGTATGTCTATCATCTTAATAACAATACTCACCGAAGGATCCAACATTTCTATCATTACTACTGGTTCATTTTTCTTTGTTGCCTCAGTGCTCTTTGATTTTTGATATGAAGCACCTGGGTTTTTAACAGAAGTGCTTGCAAGATGTGCTGGCAGTGGTAACCTACTAATAGTACTGTTAAGTTGATCAGCAATGTCATCCAACACAATCACAGGCTTAGGGAGCACTGGTGTCCGCTGAGCATTAGTCCTGTTTGGTAATGGGCCTGGTAATTTTTGTACAGTTTCCTGAGATTTCATGCCATGTTGATATTGCTGCTCATTTGACATTTGAGGCATATTCCGTGTACGCCTATTATGCCGAGCAAGCGGATCTGTGGGATTTTGTGATGAGACAGGGGAAGCTTGATGTGCATAAGGATGGGACAAGACTCTCTCTGCAGATGTTGCTTGTGCTGGGCTGGCCACTATATAAAAAAGGCATTTGTGAAAACATGAGAGAAAAAGGTAAGGAAAAAAAAAAAAACAACAACAACAACAACAAAAAAAAGATGCATTAAATATATGCAGCATTATTGAAAATATGAAAGCATACATCTAAACAAAATTTTCAAAAAGTATTCTCCTCTATAAGAATGCATACTGCCAACCTTTCCAAAACAAAAAACAGGACTCCAACCGTGCCGAGTGTACACACCGCGCGGGAAACCCCATTCATAAGAGAGTAAAACATTAAGACTAAACAAAACAAAAAATCAAAGGACGAAAGGCTCCTTAAAAGAGGATCTATAGGCCTATGCTTCTACTTGGACGAATAAAACTTACCAATTTCTGCAGCCCTCTTGAAAGAACACAATCTATCTAATAGTACATAGATCTAAGTCTTTAGAAAAGAGTTTCTGCAGAGAAAATCATCAACACTAAAAGGAGGCACGGGATTTGGGCATGGTATCCTTTTCTTTTTCCATCTTAAATCCCCAAGATCAGTAATCAGTCCCTTTGTCCTCACTGCTAGCATTACTGCCACTCTTACTGCCACGCCTAGTCCTGAGCATTCCCAAGATCGTCAATGGCACTCTTACTATCACTACCAGAGTCCACTGTCACATTATTTTCAAAATCTCCACCAAATTAATCCTAAGACATCTCACTATCCGAGTTCTCTTCATTGCTAATCTTTTGTTCTGCCATTTTCTTGGTTCTATTCACACAAAAACTTCGACTGTAAACACAAACTTCTTCAAATCGCACTCCTTCCGGCCTATTTTGAACGGGATGCCACTCTTCTGTGACTAGAAACACTTTCCATAACGTACTTGTTCTCGGGAACAGTCATTGGGAAAAAAAAAAAAAGCTAAATCTAGACATACCCCTGATCGCAGGTATACCAGCGATGAAATTCATGTCGAAAGGGTTAATACACATTCTTGCATTTGCTCACTTTTGACCTTTGATTAATTCACGTAGGCCTACGGGCTTTTTCCCACTATAGAAAACCAGAATACGTATTTTCTCAGGCAAATACAGATTTCTGTATGAGTTTTTCCGTACTGGTTGGCAGCTATGAGAATGAATATCTACAAACTGCCCTAAGTCATCACAGTGACACCCCCCCCCCCCCCACTTTTCAACGTGCAAGAGTAAAGTTCCATTTCCAGTTTTAAAGTCCATTCTTTTAAAAATCGAAACAATTATTTATCATAGTGGCCATTTTTGGTTTTCAATAACACTGACAAAGAGAAGAATAAAGAAACTGAATGATACATAATTTTCATCTTAAATTTAAACATTTTGACCTCTCCGTGTTTGATCTTACCTGCATTAGGCTGATGATTATGAGAAACTCCAGATGCAGATGAGTGACCCATCCCTGCACTAGCAGCTGGATAGGGACTGTTGCTGGGAGATGCATACATATTTGGCTGGTAACGTGGTGACTGCGGATGACTTTGCCTGAAATATTGGACATAATAATTAATAGCCAGCTATAACATATGCTTTCAAAGACATTTGATTTACTGAGGACAAATAAGGCAAAGGAATCCAAAATTTACCATTGTTTAGAAAAAAAAAAAAGAAAATGTGCACAAAGAAACTGTAATGTAAAAACCGGTAAGTCGCGTTTATGGGAAAGTTGCTATTCCAGGGTACTTTACGTAGAGAAATATATCAGTCACTGAGAAAAAAGTCGCAACAGAGGGGAGGTCGTTCCTGAGGGGCTCGTTATCGAGGGGTTCCACTGTATAGCAGAAAAAAAAACGGGACCACCAAAACAGATAGACTTGAACTGAGAATTGACGTTAAGCGAGTTGACTTCTCGCGGGTTCCACTATAGTGGAAATTCCAAGAACTAAAAAGATCTCACAGGCAGTGCTATCATCATAATCATAAGGCGTAGATCTAATTAGATTAGATTTATTTCCCAGATCTACAATCTGTGGATCAAGATCGCGAATAGCTGCCCTCTTTCTAAGATCATGGATCATTATGTGTTGTTGTCAGTCCTCTGATGTGCCGATTTTCTATCAACAATTCTAACTTGATCACTCGACTGCATGTTGCAAAGTGTGAGGAATTAAGCGTCACCACTTCAATCTCAATCTTCAAACAGCCACTGAACAACAGTCCGACTATCGATGAGGTATGAGGATAACTCTTTCTTACTCTCAGTTTCACTGCCATCATGTGAAATTTCTATAGCAAATTATTTTTAAAAAAATGCGATTGTCTCATGGATTCAGTAAATCATAAAATGTCAGCAAGTGATGGCCAAAAACAGAAAAATTGGCAACAACCAAAATGTCAGAATTTGGACTAAAGTCAGAAGTTAAACATCCTTGAATACTTTTATTTCCAGAGATGCCACCTGAGCCAATTGTTTTTACTGAACTTTCAGCATACTGCAGTCACAGGCAGGAGCCTATTCAGTAGGGTCTTGATTATTATAATTTTTTAGTTATTGACACCTAACTTTTATTTTACTTCTGGTATCATAGTGATAGCACATGCTGACGTCCCTGTTATGCACATGTCAAATTTTGAGCTTTTCAAGAATTAAAATTTTATACCTTCATTTTCCACCCACTTCTGTTCCCCTATCTGTACTTCTATGTTTTGTGTATAATAAATATGCTTGATGTAATGAAATGACAATGACTCATATCTGTAATTTACATTGCAATGATTTTACAACCAAACATCTTGCAGATCTTGTAGTTGGCGAAACTGTGCAGGTCACAGGAGTGGACATATCAGCAAAAACAAATTGGTTCGATGACACCTGAATTCAGCACTTTTGTGATCCTGCTCCAAGTCCATATTGTAGCAAATGCTCATATAGTAGTATTAAAACTGTGGGCATAGATATTTATTTTTTACAAATCTAAAGGGCAAGAATACTAGGGGATTGCCTCTTGCAGTGAAGCTATTATCTCTTCACAAATTCTGCACTATTTCAGTGAAAGCTTTGCACAATCATTAAAGTTTTCATTGGTGACTTTTTTCAGTACTGCCAAAAATATGTCATGAACAAAAAGGAGAGAGCAATATTGCAATTCAGTGAATATAATTCATTAAAACTTGAAATTCTCCATACAGGATGGTGTAAACAAACAAAAATAGCACCTAAGACAATCAATTACCTGGGGGAACTATTTTGTTGGTTATAGTTATGGGGAGAACCATGAAGAGTGGGGTTCGAGATTCTGTGACCATGCTGAAGAAAATTGCTGAACTGAGGAGCATGAGGATGCAAACCTACAAGGAGAACAACAAAATTAGAATTCAGCAGCTATAAATGTTCACAGCTTTTTCTGTCAAGTATTCAAATCCTCATCAATGTTGAAATAAAGAGTTCTTGGGAAAACTTTTCCACTGACATTACAAGTGACACAAAATGATATCCTTGACTTAGGTAAGAAAAGAAGCATTTTCTTGAGTCTTAAGTCTAAGGTTTATAAATATTTGGTACAGTACAAAATACTTTCCAAAACTTCTTTCAAGAGCAAACATTCATAAGGAAATGTTTCCACGTAAGAACCCTAAAACTTTACAAAGATGACAACAATCCAACTGAATTTGGTTCTACCACAATGTAAAATTTTATCAATAAAATAGCTCAACGACATGGTTCCCACTTTTTCCCAAAAGAGTTGACAATTTTTTCTCCAATCTATAACTACTCTCAACAAAATCTCTTGTCTTATGATATGAACAGACTGTGAGTAAAGTACCATCTAAATAAGCATTGCCTTGAAAGATGTGTGGATCCATCCTCATAACAGTTTGCAAGAGACTGGGGATGTCACCTTCTAGAGTGTTCGTGCTCAATGTGTCTTTCAACTCTCTGTTGATGGAGAAAAGTTGCTGACGTTTATACATTACAAAAGCATTTTAGTAGTAATTTCTTCAGTAATTTTTTTTTTTTTTTTTTAATTCATTTTTTTTACCCAATAAAATCCTAACTTTTTTTTTTGTGCATTTGGGAGATAACTACAAAAACAAAACAAAATGCATTTTCAACATTACGCATACGTATAAATTCTTCCTTTAAATGGTTTGATCAATGAGGTAACATTTATTATAAAAATGTTAACAGACTGATTCAGGTTCAAGCTAGTATGACACTATAGGGAAATATCTGCACTAAGATTGTAAAGTGTGAGACCTCAGTTCACATTTTCAGTCAAGATTGACTTCACATGTACAGCTAAATATTGATAGTCAAATACAACTAAATGTCTAGTGACATTGTGAAAGCATACATTTGGTTTGTAGTTGTTTGTCGAAGTGCGTGAGCAAGCTGATTCCCCAGCATCTCATCATGTGAAGCCAGAATTTGTCGTGCATCCTCAGCAATGTGTGGATTGTAAAGTAATGATTTGTTCTGAACTGTCTGTGGTAAAGGGGTCGGCAAAGGAAGCTGTGGCAGTACTGAAATGAGCATTAAAATAAAAAAAGATATATCTTCATTACATTCCACCTGTTTATAATTGCATGCCTATATCTTTATACTTGTATCACCTTTATCAGAATCAATTTGGCAAACAAGAGTTCAGCATGTTTCATGGAAACAGTTTACAGGTTATTGTTGTTGTTTTTTGTTTTTTTTTGGTCATAAGGAGCATAATTAAAGAGCATAATTAAGCAAATTTCACTGAGCCTTTATCAAATAGAAATTACTTCGTGACTCATCAATTGTAAATTCCTCGCTTTTTAATTAGATTATCGTTTTAAGCTTAACATGCAGGAAGAGACTTCTTTAAAAAAAAGTTAGGGACAGAAAGATATAAAAATTCACTTGTAGTACTTGTACCATAATCAGTAGGAATGTTGCAGAGTCAGAACGAATGGATGTAAATGTAAGTGCTTGCGCAACTGTCCAAGCCATATTGTCATATATATGCATCAATTTATGTTTGTTATACATATAGGTACGTGTGTGTGTGTGTGCGTGCATGTACGTGTGTGTGGCTGTGTGTGAATGTGTCTGTGATATGTGTGTATGAATATGGAGGTATATATGGTATGCACATGGAAATTGTTCATGTATCTTTGTGCTGTGTATTTTTCATAAATTTTTGTTTTAACTGTTTTCTACACTGGTCAAAATGTATTTCCTTGTGGACAAATATACTATTTGTAATCATATTAAAGTGCTAGTTCACTTGATATGAAACTGAACAACCAAAATCAATGAATATCTTACAGCAATTATTCACTTAAAAACAAAAATGTGGCATGCACTTAGCAAAAATATTAATTAACTTTGTGAACACAAAGCCTTCCGTCTTCTAACTGCAAAATTCCACATTCTTTGAATGCCTGCAGGATATGAAGTAAACATATGGAACAGAATAAGAACAACAATTCACCGAAGGAAAATTTAGTTGATCATACTGGTTTCAATTATATAGGCAAATATCTTTTTAAAAAATTCAAAATCTAAAAGCAGAACTCACGATCAGTCAGACTTGCCACCCCTGCCAAGGTCGTGATAGGTACACTTGGTGTCTCACCGTTCATTATGTATTCAAACTACATGTCTCTTGATGAAAAAAAAAACTGTTGACAACAATGAAAAAAAGAACATAATGTACTCAAAGCAACAATCAATAAAATATAGTGAGGTATTTCATGGTCGGTCACATGATGCAATGTTCCTTGAGTCAGCATTGTTTTAAATGTCCAGAGTGGTATTTCTTTTGCCTGTAAAGTAAATTTGTCTAACATATTATATCATATCTCATAAACTGTGAAAGGAATTTCCTACTTATGACAAATCTCATCTCGTCTTATGACTTGAATTTTTGCTCAGGCACTGATTTGTGTACATGCTCTGAACATGACAGGGAGATCTCAAAGACTAATCGCCATTTAGACGTTCACACCAAGTAAACAAATTCATGGGTACGCAATGTTCTCTTGGCCATGTGACTGATCTCATAATACCTCAATCCTAAACATACATTTAACTAAACTAAAATAAAAGTATCAATCTATCTTATTCATCCACATATATGTTGAAAACAATAAAAAGGCTCATCAACATGGGTGCAAATATGCTTTCCTTTTTGTAAGCCAAAATTTCAGCAAGAAATGTACAAGTCGTGAGGACATTTCACTGCAATGCGTGCCCTTCTGTCTGAACAGTAGTGCTCCACAAACAGACAATTCATAGCTAAATTTTCAGACAGAATAGAAAATATAAGAAGTACTAACACCACATAAAGCCTCATTATTTAACGTTCCTCAACTTATCACATGAAATAAGATTTCCATTTTGTTAGACCACTAAATTTGTTAACAACAGACAACACTGATCAATGTGTTTCAGACAAAAGCAATAGAAATGTAAATCGAAACGGCTGAATTCATAATAGTAAAATTTAGTACACGAGGCTACGGTCACTGATCAGGCAAAGCTGTGGTGAGGGTAAGTTGGGAAGTGTATAAAATGTGTTATACATAGAATCCTTGACTGAAGTTCAAGGGGCTCGCAGGTAGAAAATCATCAACTTAGGCGAAATATTTCATGCTTTTATTTTATTCTAAAAAGATGCTATAATTATCATACACTTGAAAAATATACTATTTTTGTTAAAATATTTTAAACTTCATTTTTTTTTTTAATTACTTGTACTGACAAATGTGACCGTATTTTCTTAAATTTTTTTTCTTATTGCACTTACAGCCTTGACATTTAGCATGTATCTCCATTCACATCTACTAACAGCTGGCAACTTTTCATTTTGATAAAACAACATTTTTTAATGATTTTTATAAATTGTGGCCATC
>JBCAUA010000016.1:3098857-3120863 GCA_038406235.1 Peronia verruculata | reverse complement strand
AAGTACGATGATTTTTGAGGGAGGAGATAGATTTTGAAATTGGCAAATTTTGAACTGGGAAATTCAAGATGGCCGCCATTTCCATGACTACCATAAAAAAATATCAAATTTTTTTTTTACCGTTTTCCCTAATTTAGACATGCTGAATCCAATGGTAATGATTAAAAGGGTGTCCACTGAAGTGTTTTGAAAATCACCTCCAGGACCCGCCCCCTTAAAAAAAAGCCATTTTATTATCATTTACCCATCATCTTCAAGATCAATGTTGACATCTTTCAAGGTTGGGTCAGACATGTCTCCGCTGACCTGCCTCGATCTTTGACCTGTTATTGAAACAGCTTCACCTAAGAAGGAAAAGAAATGAGTAACTAAAAAACCTGAGTTACTGCTCCACCTTACATCTAACAAGCCAACTCATCAACTGCATGATCACACAATATCTGCGGATATAATTATTCAAAGTTTATCTAAATTTTAGTAATCATACTGGGATTAAATACAAAGGAATTCAGAAAACAGATGCTGAAACTGTTAATAATTAATATGTCTTGTACCCAGGGCAAATGAGTCAGAAGCAGCGCAGGCGATCTCAAGCTATGGCCATTTTGAACTATTTCCAGACTCTGACGCCAAAAAATATTTGTTTTCACAAAATGAAAATTTAACATTTTGTAATCTGAAAACGTAAGTAAATTTGGTATCCGAGTCAGGAAATAGTTAAAAATGGCTGTAGCTTGAAATTGCCCAGCGCCACTTCTGACTTGATTGTCCTGACCACAAGAAATATAACAATATCAAATTCAAAACATCAGAATTCTGGTTTTAAGATCGTTAATATTAGAAAGAGTATGTTTAACACAATGAAAATATGCTTATAGACAAAGAAATAAAAACTATAAAAATAAAAGGTGTGGTTGAAAAAAAAAAAATGAACCTTGCATAACATGAAGTGTGACCTTCCTTGAGCCCCTCAGATTGTTAATGACCTGCTCATGTGTCATACCCTCTGTGGAGGCGCCGTTGATGTTCAGAATTTTGTCTCCCATCTGTTTGTAAGGAATGAAAATAATGATAATAATTATACAGAGCATTATTTATATAGTGCTTATACTTGTACCGTATAGGCTCCAAGCAATTTAAATCTACTATTACCTTGACAGATTCAATTGTGACACTCACGGACATTCTGAACTTCCTGAGAAGTAAACAAACAGCTGCCTAGAAGAGGTGACAATCATTTGACTTATCAGATCTGATACAAAAAAAAAAAAAAAATGCTAATAATTATCTCACCAATAAAATCTGAATTTAGAGTACACGTACTCGCAAATGCCATTTGACCAACAGGTCTTACAACAGTAGAATCAAAATAGTCAGCTGATCAATTCTAGTTTGATCTAGGGAATAACCAGGAAAAGTAGTGGGAGACTGGTTAGTCATGATGTGATAAGTGACAATGAAATGATATTTGATTTAAAAAAAAAATTGTAATATCTTAAAAAAACCTAAATTTGCTTATCATGTCAAACTGCCAACATGCCTGAGGAATCAGTTCAGAAAGTGAGAGAGAGATACTCACCCTGAGTTTGCCAGAGATGGCTGCTGGTCCTGAAGGGTTTAAGGAGGCAATGATAACAGGAGTGTCTCCTATTGGGCTGTTAAGACCTCCAGTAATGCTGATGCCAAATGACCCAGACGCATCCTGCTCCAGCTCCACAATCCTCAAGTGATTGGGATCCTCACTGGCACCTGCAGAGTGAGGCGAAACAATCAGTTAGATAATTCTGATATTGAGAATAATGATGAATTTTAATGATTATCTGCATTTGATATGGCTTGTCAAAATACAAAATTCCATTATTTATATTTCAAATCTTTTCTCACACACTACATGATACAGGTATTCTGCAAGAGCTGAATCTATCTATACAACAGGCACACTGAGCAAATGACGATACAAAAATATTTAACTTCCCCTCCCGTGTCTATGCCAATGACTTGTTCTTAAACTGATGTAAACCATCAATTAGTTTGCACATTTCAGCAGTCCAAAGACAACTGTGAAGACCAAACTGGTAAAGATGAAGTTGTGTGATGTAGATATAATTATTTGCTATTCAAATATCAATAAATGAACAAATGGGTAATGCTTGGCAAAACCTGGGTAAGATTGTATAAATTTTGATAGATATATTAATATGCTGCATTTGCAAAAGAGGAAAATTTCATGCTACAAACACAAGAAAATTATTTCAAACTTTTTTTGCATGCATTCTGTCGGGTGAAATTGATATCCAATATTGCAGCTTCTAGATTTGAAATGGGCACAATTTCATATCAAGCACAGCCATGGAAGTGGGAAGCTTGATGCAAATCCATGAAATGAAGAAAGGCATTTACATTTACTCTTCGAAAGGAGAAAGAAAGAGAAAA
Organism: Peronia verruculata; assembly: GCA_038406235.1. Lineage (NCBI taxonomy): Eukaryota > Metazoa > Mollusca > Gastropoda > Systellommatophora > Onchidiidae > Peronia > Peronia verruculata. The sequence continues at coordinate 3,118,430 of JBCAUA010000016.1, read as the reverse complement.
TAAAGCAATAAGAAACCAATGTGAGTGGAAGTGCTCGAGTCAGTTGTAGGACAGAATGCTCTAGTATGTGAAAGACGTTTACATCTGTCTGACTCAATCAATGAAATATGAAAAAATGGAATAAATCCTGCTTTAAGGTGACAGATTTTAAGATATCAGAATCATCTCCTAAAATCAAGAACAAATTTGTCCCATCTGGAATTTAAGATGAATTAAAAAAAAAATAAAAAAATCCCCATGACAATAGCTGTAAGTCATTTGTCACAGGAAGTCAAAATCTGGGTGAGTGGTTATTAGAATCATCAATGATTTCTGAGACTTGAAAATTCTGAGAAAAAGTGTGGATGTAAGGCTGGTGGACAAGATGAATAAATCAGGACACAGGTAACTATTTAATTTGTTCAAGGCAAGAGGAAACAGTTTCTGTATTCTCTTCTTGTTCTTATCATATCCTAACTATTTGAGAATGTACAAATCAATGTACATGTATTTGGAATGTAGATCCTAAATAATTCACTTGAGAAACTAAAGATGGCATAGCATGCTCAGTTTTAATAAGTTTTATGGTATGTACTAAAAAAAAAAAAAAAAGATACAGCATATACCGGGTAATGCATTTTGCAAATAGAAGTGTTACACAACTAAAACTACAACTACTCATCTATAATTGTGCAAAAAGAAAATCTTGTTGGCAAACCACAAGGCTTAAATAAAAAGCATGCTGAAAACTAAAGAGCTTAAATAATTAAAGGCGGGATCATCATTCTTGTAATTGTGAATCATACTGACACTGATTGAAAAAAAAGGATTTTTTTTTTTTCATACATCACTTGCAATCAATGTAAACTGTGGCACATCTGAGAACATAGCATCACACTAAAAGGACAAACTCAAAAAAAAGTGGACAATGATGTGGGTAAGTGATAAAGGTTTGTTATAAAACATGATACAAAGTACGACTGGAACTAAACTCAGAATAAGATGCACCTAAATGCAACAAATATGTACATTTCAAATACAAATATTCTGCTTGCAAGTGATGAAACTGAAACAAAATTCCATGATCAAAATCAGAGAGAACAAAAGAGAAAAAACTGAAAAAATAAAATCAATGTGTCATTTTACAGCTGATTTCATGCACAAAGCTGTCTAGGTATTGTGTGAATGGAGTCATCATGATTGTTCATGCATGGGTTAAATTGCAAATTGGGGTGCATTTTGGCTAAGCTCTTTGCAAAACACATAAAAATGAATCAAAAGAACTTGACATGTAGCAAAAATAAAACGAAAGATAACATCAATCACAAACGCAGCAAAAACAAATTCTAAACCAGAAAGAGCGAAGAGAACAAAGGCAAACCACACAAGAATGAGTATCTAGATCAACACAAAAATGCAGTGGTGAATCAAAGACAGAGTAAGAAACCAAATAAGTTAAGAAATCAAAGAAAGATGAACTAAAAATCACAGTCTGTCAAATGTTGCATTAAAACCAACCTCATTTGTGTTTTAATTTGTTGGCTGACCCCTCTGGCAATTTCTGAGAGCTTTTGTGTAAAAGACCAATTTCTCAACATGACATTGTTTAGCTCATCTCGAAAATTTAGGAAGGAAAATAAGGTTTGAAGCTGAGACAGACACTGTCATAAATGAAGGTGTGGAGTCCCCATTTGCAGTTTTGGTAATAATAATAACAGATCTACTCAACAATCAAGAACAGAGAGTACTGAGTATGTGGTCCAGTGAGTTTTTGGTTTCTCTAACTGATAAAGATTAACACAGGTCTACTTATAGGACTGAAAATTGCTTCAACAATAGAGTGGAACCAATTGTATGTGTAAAGAAACACACCATCAAAACCAACCACTGTATACTGCTTATATCTTGTTATTAATGCAAAAAAAATGTTCAAAATGTTTAAAAAGCTTATAGTATACAAACAAAAGGTGAACACTGTTGCCGACATTGGCTGTTTCATATCTCAACTACATCAGATAAACGTGTGCAAAATAAAACAGGATAATGGATATTTGAAGAAAGAAAATGCACTGAATCCTCGCTCTCTAGAACTCCCATCCAATCAAACTATGATGAGAAAATGCTGAATATAACAAATGACCCCACACCTTAAGAACAGAACTGATAATGCTCTGTTCAAGTACTTACTCCTGATACATGCTACAAATGCGTTTGCTGTGATGAATTGAAACAAAAAGTTTACAACTGATGTACACCGCTCATATAAATACATTTTTTAAAGAATCACTACACTCCTTTGCAAACTTTCGTATACACTTATACTCATCATCATCATTCATAACAAATTCGTAATTAAACGACACATATCTAAGCATAATCAGAATGTGAACACGATAACAGTATGATTTTCGGCTAATCCTGTAACAAACATTATGATGTATGATTTGGAAGTACATTAAATCTCACAGCCCTCATGTTGCTTTGTAAATTATAGGAATACTTTGTGACGCACAAAAATCTCTCGATCATCACACTATATGCTAACTGCATGAGAAACACATTTGAAGGAAAATAATCACAGTTTGGACACTTGGACCATTGGTAAAACTGAAAAATCTTTCATTTATATGTCAACATTCTTTTACAGTCTTTTAAGTAAAGTTTTACATCTTAAAAACAGAAAGTTACACTCCCTTAAATAATACAAAAATAACATTGTGGGCTACTCTTCAATTCTATGTGATCTCCTTTTGTGGAAGGGAAAAAAAAAACAAAATACATCAATTTAAAAAAAAAAGATAACAAAAAAACATCATTTCTAAAGGGAAATCCATTAAATTCAGTTAGGGAAAAATTCACGATCTAGTAAAGGTGTACTTGACTTGGTTTGGAAATGGAAGGAAGTATATGCATTGTTATCATGGGTGAATAGATCTCATCTCAAAATATTAAAAAAAAATTTGACCAAAGAAAACACTGTATCTATAACAACTCTAAGAAATGCCAGAGGGTTTAGTAGCTTTTGGAGGATGGTATACCTGTGAGAGAGAAAAACAGAGAAAGAATGGAGAGGGGCACAAGAAAATGAAACACAGAAGAAATATAAAGTATATGTATATATATATGTACATTTACACACAACATTTCTTTCTCATACTTGAGAATAGTATAAAAGGTAGACCATGATAAAGACATCATCAATACTCTGTTTAAAAAAGGGTGAAAGTGACTGGAAAAAAAAAAAATGATGACTATAATGATGCTGACAATGTAAATATTTATGTTGAAGGACTGTATGTCCTTGAGTGGGGCTGGCGAAGACAGTTTCCCTGACAATTCCATTGATCCTATTTTAGAAAAACTTAAGTCCAAGACAAATATGCTGCACTGACTCAATAACATATAGTTAATACCACACTGGCAAAATAAGAGCTTCACTGGACCATTAGGTAAGTATCATATTGCATATTTCTTCAGTGCCCTACTACAGTGTTTTACTTAATGGTGCTGATTTATGTTAACAGTAACTTTGATATTAGTCTGTTTCAGGCATTCTCAAATCTTCAAAAAGGAGACTCTTGAGTGAATGTGTAGGTACCATCATTGATCAGAAACTTATACTTAATGACTACTAATTTTTCTATCTTGCATAGTGTTTTAATCTTATGTGTGGTCTCTGGTGTTTGAAGAACAAATGTGCTTTGAGCACTGAGAAATTGATCTCCATGAAGCTAACCAAAAAAATTAATCACCCATGACATGTATTCAGAAAAACATTTTGTGACTGCATTATAGTTTTAAAGTTTACATTTGTCTTGCACCCAGGGCAAATGAATTGCAAGTCGCGCCGGGTGAGTTCAAGTCAGAGCCGTTTTTTACTGTTTTTCACTATTTTCCAAATATGATACCAAAATATTTCATTCTTTTTTTTTTTCAGATTAAAAAAAGGTTAAATTGACGTTTTGTGAAAAAATTACAAAAAAAATTAGTATCTTAGTTGGAAAGTAGTTAAAAACGACCAAAAACAGCTGTTTATCTTTGTTGCCTGGCGCGACTTCCGACTCATTTGCCTTGGTCGCAAGTCAAAATAATTATTACAGTCATATTGTTCTTTCTTATTCTGAGTACTAACGGCAAAAAAAATATAAAAAAATTAAAAAATTGTCTGACAGAAAAAGAAAAAAAAAAAAATCAAACAGTTTGGTACCACTTATTGGTATTTGCAGTAGAAACTTTTTAAAATCGAAATTTGAACTTGAGAATCTAGATCTAATTTATATAAGTATGATGCATTAACTGTAAAGGACGTAAGCATGAGGGGAATAGTGAGACATATAAGTGTCATAACCACACTAGTGGACTTTGTAATATGACATGGAAATAGTACATTCTGTTCTTCTGCTCATTTGATCAAACTGGTCTGTGTGCGGGCTTAATTATAGCACAAAAATCTAGGTACAACAGAACAAAATTGACATGACTCTGAAATGAAATAGAAAACTTGAGACTGATGAAACAAAATGACATAATATGACAGAAATGGGGTATGTGCCACTGGGCAAAGAAGTGAGTTGAATACTGAAACAACTGATGTGTGATTACATGGGAAAAACCAACGACTATAAAGTTAGGGCAACTGGAATTGTTTAACCCTCAACCTCTTAAAACCAATATAAGACTATAACTCAAAATCAAATGCTGGTACATAGCACCCCCCCTCCCCCCCCCCCTCAAAAAAAAAAACCAAACCCAAACCAAAGCGGACAAAATTTCCCCCTTTTCCCCACCCACAGTCAAAGACTAATCACAGACTAATCATTCAGTTATCTTTTGCACACAATTTTTTACAAGACTCATTTACAATTTGACAAGTTTCTTTACTTTTGTCTTTCATTTATTTATTTATTTATTTTTTTAGAATCGGTATGAACATTTGAAGACATTGCAAGACTTAAGTTTGGCCAGGTCAAGATGGCAAATCTGAGGCCAAATCTTTCAAGGGAGATTATATTAAATTTTTCTAAGTTGTACTGATGAGTTCAGCTGCCCCAACTCTGATAGCCTGACAGCACAATGTTAACAATTGATTGTTAACATTATAGAACAGATACACAGCTTAAATAAAAAAGAGTAGTTTTGAAGCATCACATGGCATAGTGATTGCCACAAAGTGTAAGCCAGTTGAGAGTATATGGTGGGGAACACATGAAAAAGAGTACAGGAAGCATCTAGCTCGATATTTCAAGGCAACAGCCTTTTCAAAGCAAGAATCTTTATAATGTTGCTGCTGCTCTGAAAACAACATGTATATCAAATAGGCAAGAGAAAAACAAAACTATCTAATAAATCTATCTAAACTGGGATAACTTTCTAGTAAGCTGGAATCTAACTTGGGAGAAAAAAGGGGTGGTATTATCATATTCAGGGACAGGATCTGAAGTTGACTGACAAAACAGCACAAAAAATGATGCGGCACTGATTGTCCATGTTTCAAACTGGGAAGATCTTTCCATGTCATGACACAGGCTATTCACCTAAGAAGCTATTTTGCTTAAAAAAACAACAAAAAAAACCTTGGCTTTCCATCATTAATTTACAAGGAACTAGTTTGCTTGAAATTTTTTAACAAAACCAACAACTATCCATCTGTTATGTTGACTGAATATGTGCACACACATACTCACATATATATTATATATATATTATATATATATTATATATAACAAAACTGGGTGAAATAAGTCTGATGTGAAATTTTTCTTGGATGGAGCTATTGGAGTCAATAAAAGATGGAATTTACTGGCCTTTACAGTTGGGCCAAATGAGTTACCCACCCTTTGATGCTGAGACCAAAGTTAAACTGTGTGATCCCCTGATCAGCAAAATCTGCCTCTCTCGTCATTGGACATTCATATTATTTCACCCGGTTTGTGATATATAGTCTCATCTACAATGCTGTCTTCACAAATCATATTCCTACAAGCTGAGAAGTCCAAAGAAGGCCTTTGGATGCTCTAAAATTTCTCACGAAATGTTATATTGGTTTTGACCAGCCCAATTACTTTCTCTTTGCCAGACACAGGAATGCTGGACAATATGAAGAAGAAAGCACATTTTTCTTCACGTCATTTGAAAGATTGATCACAAAAAAGAAAAAAGAAAAAACACAAAAATGATAGAATTATCATTTTCCTTACACCATGAATTTTTCAAAAGGTCCATGATGAATACTACAAGAATATAAAAGGAATTCCTCCCCCCCCCCCCTTTTGTGTTTATAATGCTTGTTTAAAATCTCTTGTGTATGGCAAAGGGAAATAACACAGCTGGTCAAAAACAATGCCCATTTCAGCCGAATGATGATCTAGTTTGTAAGTTCAGGCTGCTTTTTCAAAAAGCGTACAATCATTTCTGTAGATTTCCCTGGAGGAGCAAATTTCAGTTCTTTGTATGAAACCTCAACTTCTCATTTTAGTTTTATTGCTTTTTCTTTTTCATTGAAAAATGGCATCTTCAAGACATAAAGTGTGAACTTACTTGAAATAAACACAAGATAACAAGCATGTAAATCATTATCAGGGGTTTGACCTTTTTTTTCCTTTTGGTTTGGTCTTAAAATAAAACTGTAGGAAGAGAGGCCCCCCCACCCCCAAAACTTGACCACAAATGTGATTTATTTAAGTGGATATGAGTTAATTCTGGTTGACAAAGTTGTTTTTTTTCACAGAAAAAAATATTTTCCCCCTCTATGTTTTCCCATGACTTGGCCAAAATTAACTGCACAAAAAAAAAAAAAAAGAAAATCATATCTAGGTAATTACCTATTCTTACTAATTGCTATTTTCTTTGCTGTAAAACAGCTTGGCATTCAGGCAATGAGACCAAAGATCTATTTCAACATCTGCAAAACGTTTCAGATTTTTTCCCCCTAGAATTTTAAACTTTAATTATGGTGGAGCAGAAATTATAGGAGAAAATTAGTGAAGAGCAAATTAAGCAGAAAAGCATGAAAGAAACGTGTATAAACAACAAAATCTAGTGTTGACTAGTTTATAAAGGAAAATGATGACAATGTTCTTTTCTTTTTCTTTTTTTTTTCTCGCAAAAAATGATTTTTTTTTTTTCAGTAATTATTATACAGAAAGAACAAAATCTTACTTTTGGAATGTCTGCCTTTTGATTTGTTGCTGACAGAGGAATCAGACTTTTTCAGAGAGGTGCCATGGTTGGAATTTTTCCTAGAAGAAGCCTTGGAACCAGCCTTCAGCCTCCCCACAGTCAAGTTCACTTTGCCCATCAGAGTCTGCAAGTTTGACAAAGATGGCAGGAAATAAATATGAATCACTTACCACAAGATTGAGGATTACCTGCACTGATCAATGAAAACACCTTATATTATGAAACTGATAAATTCATAAATTCTTTTAAGGTTTGTAAAGGGGCAAATCAGTTGCACAATGAATTATAATGAATGCAACATTTTAATAATACTCTAAAGCAAGTTACAGGGATGACAAATAAGGTATAATTTGTTTTCATCAGTTAAAGACCCAAATTAAATGAACAGACTGTCTATCTGGGCCTAGTATTGCAACAAGGAAGCATAAGCAAATAAAAAAAAGTTGCACCACATAATAAAGGCGAAACAATTTTGTATTGGCTTGCACATGAGAGTGTTTGTTTGCAGTTTTGGGGGGGGGGATACAGTAACTTTCTTACGCACGGACAGAACAAAGCGGTGCATCAATAGGCCCAAATAGACTCCAGGTCTAGCTGGGCCAATAGGCCCAAATAGATGGCACCTTAATTAAATGATGTTCATTTATTGATACAAATATTGATATTTTTGACACAGGAAATTATATCCCATTACTGATCAGACACATCAACAAACCATACACAAACTGTCCAAAGGTGTGTGATAGTGAAATTACTTGGTGTGTGGCCTATGGACATAAATAAATGCAACTACACTGTGCTGGGAAGTCTCAGAAATCTTTGTGGATGACATTGTGTGCTGGGCCCACAGAATTTGAAATTTAAAAACTTAAATCAGTTTGAAAACCATAATTATCTTTTCAGACTCTTGCTAGAGTCACTGCATCGCCATAATATTCTTTTTCTAAAAGTCAACACGAATGGAGATGAAGCTATCAAAATGCATTCTTCTTTTCTTCCTTTTTTTTTTCGTGCATAAAATATTATTGGGTAAATGAATAAAGTATTGGCAATTGTATTTGTATTCCAAGTTACATGTAATATTGTATCCTAAATATCAGGAAGTGGAGAACGTGACCTAAATGTGTCAGTTTTTGCATGCTATCCTGAACAAAATTAAAAAAATCTACAAAGCAGAAACTGTGATGCAGAGACAGCACTAAAGATTCAATTTCAACATAGTAATTGTGCTAAATGAGAACAAAAATGTCTACCTTCAGAACACCAGCTGCATATTCCTGTGTAGCATTTCTCATGTCTTCGCCATTAACGGCAAGAATTTGGTCCCCTTGCATGAGACGTCCATCAGCTTCTGCCACACCACCTTTCACCTGGACAGAGGAAATATCACAGCCAAGAGATCAGACAACAACTATTATGTATGACCCTATCATCACCTCAGTAAAAGACCTGTCTTACAAGAAGATTTAGTAACAGATGGATTCATTAAACATTTAAACCATCACTCCAGATCTGAGTAATTATTTCAATACAGAAATTGAGATGAAAGAGAACAGAAAACAGCTTGATAAAAAGAGCTTGATTTAACTATGTTTGGAAATTCAATGCATAAAGAAGACCACATCTAAAATGTTGCTTAAAGACAAACATTGCAATTTTTATTTCACATATAACTGATTGAATTTCAAATAATAATTGGATTTTACTATAGAGCCTAGAATGGATCATTTAGGTACTCAGTTAAAATGAATTAAGACAAACCAAGATCATAAGGGGAGAGGGTGGGGGGAATGAGGGAAAGCCTTTCATCGAATCCATGAAACAGCAAGCTCTAGAGGCAGGCCCAAGAATATTTGAAAGTATGGGAGTAAGACTGGCAACAAGAATCATGACTGGAAGTATGGAACTGAATACAAAATAGAGGACAAGAAAGCTGACTTGGTATTCAACTGTAGATCCACTGTATTCAATTACGATCCACTTGGGGACTGAAAGATTCGTGATGATGGTGAGCCATGCAGACAAATTTAGTGTTTCCAATAGTTCAGCCATTTTCAGATTATTAATTCTCCCCATCTGTTGTTTGTCTATTTCAATGTACTGAGTTAGTTATTGGTTGACAGTCTTTGTCTTGAAATAGAAATACAATATAATGATGATGATTGAAGACAAATGATGTCCACTCACAATATCAGAGATGTAGATGCCAACATCACTCTTCTTGCCCACAATGCTAAGCCCCAGACCTTTCCCGGGACGTTTGACCAAATCCACGGAGAAAACATCCAAAATGTCCTCCTCTCGGACCTGGCTTTCATCTCTGTACACGGCCATTTTGACCACCGGTGGGGTCTGCCGCAGAACCTGCAGGGCACGGTTGTGGGTGGCATCGGTTAGGTCTTCTCCATTGACCTGTCATCAGTACACATAGAAAGGATGATCAATTTTCAAGAGACAGACAGTCAAGGGACATTTTGCAAGTCATACTGGGTAAACTAGATTTACTGTCCATCATGACAGATATAGTCTCAAAATGCATTTTACACCACTGTAAAATTTGTAGAGTAGTCTGAGAAAAATACAAAATTCACTTTATAAATTGCAATTTAATCAATAAATGGAAAAAGTTATTTACTATTCTAATTAATTGCACCTATACAATAGTGAATGCATAACTAGTCACAAAAAACTATGGCCTGACAAAAATACATCATCTTATTAAAAAAGAAAATTCTCAGGTTGTATAAAGAAAACATAACTAAAAGGGACAAGTTTTCCAGAGAAAATTTCCATTCTGAATCTACAGTTTCTGGACAAAGATTTCCCAGTCAGCACAAGCTATTGACTCATAAGAAAGAAAGAAAAAATGTTTACCTCCAGGATCTGATCTCCTGCCCACAGCCTTCCATCTCTGGCAGCTGCTCCATCTTCATACACTTCATGGATTATGATTGCTCCCTGGACCACAGAGTTAAAGGCATAAGTGATTTCCTTTAACATAAAAACATGGTCCTCTTCCTCTTTCTTCATTTACCACGAGTGATAGTGTAAAAATTAAGCAGACTTCCAATAAATAAAACTAACTGTAACTACAACTGTAAATTTTCATCTATAGATGGGTACAGATTAGTTGAATGCCAGTAAGTCATGTTTTTTTTTTCCCCTCATTATTGACAGCTCTATTGCAAAACTTAAAGAGCAACTCTGCTAAAAGAGACACACATGTATATTATAATTACAGATCCACAAGAACAACTGAAACAGTAACCAGTAAGTATAATAATGACAAAGGAAGAGTATGTAAACAAATAAACCAAGACACATGGTTTCAGATTCTATATTACTAGAACTCACAGGACTAAGCCAATTATCTTGAAGAGATTTGCTACAATAGTCCTTTTCTTTGGTTGAAGTTGATTTATTTCAGACAAAAATCAACTCATGCTGAAAACATCCACACAATGTTGGACTTCAACAAACAAATATCAGTTTACCAGCAAAGTATCTGATCCTCCTACAATGCTTAAGCCCAGCCCAGTTTTGCCCTTTTCAATTTCAATATATGTGCGTTTGCCGACAATGATTGGACACGTTTTAGGATCTCCATTTTCTTCTGCCTCAGCTGGATCAGTTGTTGATTCACCTGTAAAGTACAGTAAAATTATGATGTTAAATATGGTTGATATTTATAGAATAAATAACATTTATATGCCTGTGTGTGAATGTTTGTTATACATATAGTATGTTTTTAATATTTATGTGCCTGTTTGTTACACATACAGTATGTCTCACAAACTATGAAAGGACTTTCCTTTATAAATGAAGAAATATCTTATTCTTTGTGCTTACTCCCTTATCACATTAAGCAAGGCAATAGGGGTGTGTCCCCTTATTTTTTCTTTCTTTCTTTCCTTAATTTGCTCATCATATTGATATTATATAATAAAATACAGACAGCAATCTACTCATTCATCATCACTATTATTAATAATGATTTTACAGAAATGTCAAAAATTTAAGATATGGACTGTTATGTACTAAAATTGAGACACGACACGATGAAATCAAGTGCTTGTCAAATTTTTAGCATATGGAGTTATTGGTATCACTGTGAAGATTATTCATTTCTCTTTCTGTGTGCGCAAAAATTTTTGGTCTACCTGAAGTAGAAGTTGAGATATTGGCAATTAAAAGATGATGGGGATGAGCTGTTTGCTGCAGCTGAATTTAGCGAAAAAAAGGCGTATCATTTTTATATATCCTTATAAATCCTAGTTGGGCCATGCCACTAAATTGCAATTTTTGGGCTTTTACTCAATTTGTTTCAACAAATTTGACTCTGACAACATGTATTTCTAGATCTGTATAGACGGGTTCAGCGAAGAAAAAAAAAATCTGTTAAAAATTGATTCGCTGGTGAAAAAAATGCCATTTCTCTGGTCGCCTCAGTCGGATGAGCACCTGATTTCATCGTGTCACGTCTCAATTAATACAATCAAAGAAATAACTGATAAACAGGAGAATTGAAAATGAAATAAACTGATGGAACTGGCCAAAGTTTTTAACCTGACTGGTTCTTCTTCAAGACAACATCTTAATCATCACTTCATCGTCCTTCACTTTGTCCCTGGTATAGGGCAGAAATGAAAGTTCTCAACTCTACCCAATTTCAAGGTGGTTTAAATTCATATACATTTTCATTCCATGAATACATGTATCTGTTCCTCTTCATATCCTCCTCCAAACCCCTCTTTCAGATTACAACAGCTAGAGGATATGAAACTTCTACACATCGCTGTTTAGCTTCATATGTATCAATAATTCTCAGCTTAAAAAGCAACAAGGAGACATTGTGAAGCTCCATATCCAATAACAGCTGATATAATTACCAATAAAAGTCCAACAGAGATGTAGTCTATTCAGGCCACAGTTTCAACTCAAAACCCTAATCTTGATCATAACCAGAGACTGCAACCCTAAAATCACATCCTTGTCCTAATTTTCACCTGAATTCAAACCTTTTATTCTAATCCTGGCTGGTTATTCTTAAGTCTAAACTCTTAATATCAGTCCTTATATGTTCTTGTGTACTCACTCCCCTCTCCTCGTTTACCAAGATAACCCCCCTTAGGAGGTTGAAAGGCCTACCAAGGCCGTAATCATAATTCTCATCTTCAAAAAATATATTATTTAATCTATAGTTAACTCTACCAAATGGTGACCAAAAACATTTAGAAATCTGGTACTGGCTAGCAAATGAATAATAAAATCAATGACCAAAGAAAACAGGCCATTGTGGAATGGCAGCATCAACACATGAGAGTATAGACAACAACAATACCTAGTGTGTTGAGCAACTGCATTTTGCCTTGTGGACTTCCAGCATTGGCAGCCAGACCTGTCACGTTATTGCTTTGGTTCAGCTTACGCACTTTCAAGCGCACAGAACCCTGGGCAGCTCGTAGGATGTCTATGGCCTGAGGATTATATTATAGATGTCAGCACAGTTTTCTGGTACATTATAAAAGACAAAATCTTAGCTCATGGCATGATTTGTTGACACATACAGCATTCAGGATGAGGTTTGCTAAAATTACACACTATTGATGATCCTAGTAAAAACATTATGAAAAAATATGGATATAATAGGACAAGATAAAATAAAAGTAAAATAGAGTAAAATAAGACGGTTTATTGTCCTTAAAGACAATCTGTTTTTACTTAATATCAACATAGATTATAGTGAACATTTCTGTTTTTCAATAAGCAACTGCTGATTCCTCAGAGATGTAACATATCATCATATCAGAAAGATATCAAAGATACAAAATTAATGAAGAGGCACCATATTTGCTCTTTTTTTCCTGAAACTACAGGAGATTTACACATACATTTAGTCTGATTATATTCTGAATTCATATCATTTTGTCTGTAGTTTTGTAAACCTTTCCAATGTTGAAAATATATGCCAGTCTACATTCAGAGACAGCCCAATATCTACACAGGTGTAAAAATCTTGATATAAGTGACTGGGAACAATGATTTGAAATTCTTGCAATATCCCAGGCCAAGGAGTCAATCTTGTTTGAAGATGAAAGCAAAAGAAAACCCAATGGTACTCACTTTGTCATAGTGTAAGCTACTCAGAGATTTATCTCCAACCTCTAATATCTCATCTCCAACCTCTAATTGGTTATCCTGAAAACATTAACACAAACATGGGACTTCAGTCAATCTTTTTCCATCCACTGTTACAACCATCTCATCAAATATAATTTGCGCAACATAAAATCATCTAACTGAATAACAATTTACACTTGCCTCCTCTGGCTTAAGAACATGTTTCAAGAACTACCTTTGCACTGATTAAGTTAAAAAAATCAGGATCACAATAATTAAATGTAACATCGTTTAAATTCCTATTTATATCTTTAGTAGCACTGGAGAAAAAAACCACAGCAGTAAGAACACCAAGAATGTTTACGTTATAAATGTTCAGTCATTCCTGTATATGGAGTGTTTGCTGTTTATCACTTGTACATTTACGGTAACCCATAAATATTGTATTTCCATTAATTTTGATCGAAATAAAAAATATTCCCAAAACCCCTTCTTTTCAGACTGAAATCAATAGATCTGACACTTGAATTGCTTTGAAAGGCCAGAACATATTTCTTCTATATTTAAAAAAAACCAAAAACTGCTTTTAATAGCCTGACCAACCTTGTCAGCAATTCCTCCTTGTGTGATGCTCTTCACATAGATTCCATGTCGGCCTGACCTGGTGTCTTCCTGGATACCAAAGCCCAGGCCCTGAGAATTGCCCTAGAGAGAGGAAAAAAGTTGCCATTAGTATAATGATCAGACCTGGGGACGTGAGGAAGCTAAAAATCCGGAGACAGAAAGTTGGCTGGGATGGTTAGATAAACATCTGCAAGAATCATAAGAGTAAAAGTAACGGTCATGACAGATATCGATGATGAGATTAATGACACCATTTGTAATAACAACAGCAACGACATCGACAATGAGGACAATAACAGCGATGTACTCAGTTACAATGGTGATGGTTAACAATAATTAGTGGTGACAAAAACAAGGATGATAATAACATGTACAATGATGTAAACCAACCATGTGACCCCTAAATTCTTTTGCCCTATTTGAGGTATCTGAAGATGGCTATATGTCGAGTTCTCCAGGATCTATCAAATAAATGAGAATAGTTGAATGACAGAATGACTGGGTTAGAAGTTTCCTACTTTTCCTGGTGGGATTCGAACCCGTGCCATTTGTATCGAAGAGTAGACGTTTCACTGCTCCTTTACGCCCAACCCCTGTCCCTCCCGCTATATTGGATTTACCAGTGCCCAACTTTTATTAGCAGGTGGACCATTTTCAGTTCTCGTTATGATATGATTCTCGTTGTTGATTTTTTGTCAAATTTTGGTTGAGGAAGCATATATTTCTTTCAGTAAACTGTCTATTGAGTTGTAAGGGTAGGTCTACATACAGAGCATAGGACAACATAAAAGCAAGTCCACTTTTCTGGACATTTTGGGGGGGGGGGGGGTGGAGTAGATCCTGGAGAAGCAGAGCAGGTCATCGAGTGAGTCCTTCCCGATGTATACAAAGCCTCACCCATGGGTCATTCACATTACAGTGGCAAGCTGGACACTTGGTCCGTATGTAAATATTCATGGAGTCCATTGCAACTTACAGCAGTGCATGGCACTTTCACTGTCGGCCCATCTTTTTCATGTGTGTTCTTTTCCTACTCGGAGTATTCTACTCATGAGCATTTTAAGTCCAACGAGATACCGTTGTCTTTTCAAAAACATATTTTTTTTTATCTGTGGGGCCTGAAACATCTGCGTATGTATGCTTTTATGATAAATTAGAAACAATACAAAGCCCAAGGATATCAAGAAGCCTCTGTAAATATACCAAAACTGTAATTTAAATGATGAGACTGTCCAAAAATATCACAACAGATATGCCGCCCTAACAGCTTACTTTGAAATAGATAAAGCTAAGATAAGCTTGTACTGTGCACCAATAAAACAAAGTAGGAATTATAACATTCTAGAGCAGTAAACGACCCCAAAATCGGACAAAAAACATTATTTACGAGACGTTATTACTTACAACCCAAAGCAGCCTATATGTATTATAAAATCTCAATGGTTTTTTTCTCTCAGTATGAAAAAAAAAAAACCTTCAAAAACAAAACAAAAACAAAGGGTCGTTCACACAAGTCGAACAGTGACAAAACAGAGGAGAAATCAGTTAGCACAACCCTCGAAACAAAACTGCTGAGAAACGCGTTAACTATTTGCAGAGACGTTGCCATTTGACAATGATTAGCACTTATTTAGAAACTGATTTGGGGGAGCGAGAGGGGACGTGAAATGGTAAAGGAGAAAGGGGGTGAGGGGGTGGGTGGGGGGGGGGGAATGGGAGGATTATTTCAGCCTTCACACTCGCTGACGAACAGCAGGGTAGCGATCAACGTCCTCCAGAATAACCCAAACTGACCCCGGTGTCCTCCACGACCCTGGCAATCCTCACGGGACCGAACCGACAACCTCAGCTTCAATGTCACGTGATTATAGGGTCTTGCGATAGGCTGCACGCGCTCGAGATCTGGGAGTGTTGATGGCGCCAAATCTTGATGAAATTTATGGTATCGGCGGACAGAATCAGGCCAACAACGTTTGTTTGGGCACAGTTATTGAATTAAGCAATTAACTGTGTTGCCATATCCAGTGAGACTCCCTCCATTTCATCTGGCTGCTGATAATTGTGGTGGCATGATCTTTAAACATCCTGTACGGCTGGAGGTTCGCGATGTCATGAACATTAACGAAATCATTGGTACTTAGAGAAAGCCATGCAATTATCTTTGATTTCGCAATCATATGACGATAAACATTAACAATGAAATTATGATACTTTACAAAAAAGCCTTATCAGATCCATATCGCCATAGATACATTTGACACTCTTAAGACTATCTTATCCCAGCTGTCAGTGGATATAATGAATTAATGCTAACATTATAATATCTGCCCTCTCTACAGCTGATGCACTCATTCCCCTTCTTTGTCCTATAGGCCTACGGCTCACTACAGTGCACCGAACAACCTGATCATGTGGTCCTCTGCCGCTGGCTGTTGCGACGATATTATAACATCCCTTCTTGCCTTCTTTATTTTGCAGCACTGCTTGGGAACAATCATCAGAAGAAATTTCGAACTTACGCTATTTTTTTTAGCTACCCCCAAGTTGTCCTTGTTGTAGGAAAGTGACGTCATTTGCAACCATTGTTTCAAATCAATCACCATGCACAAAACTTCTCAGATCTAATTATCAATCAGCTCCAGCAAACGCACATACCTCCTTCGCAACACTGATGTTTCAAAACGCTTTTAAACCATTTTTCCTGTAGGGATCTTATAGCTGAACAGAGACATACCCATGGACGTTTTTGGAAATGCTACATCAGCAGTTCCCAACATTTCAGCACCCGCAGCGTCATTTGCCAAAAGCTTGAAACCCACACGACCCCCTATTATCAGCAGCTTGATTTCCATTTTATTTTCTGTGCTGAAGAAGGAAATAAATATTTCACAATTTATTCAAGAACCCTGCACTTATTTATAAGCAAACTAAATTTAAAAAAAAAAATGTAAGAGCATAAAAGATGTACTTGTTGGATTAAAATTAATTTTATCCCAAATCACCCCTATCTGGCAATGGCTACACGATTCCCCTGTCACTGTCAAGGTGGGAACCTCTGAGATCGACAATCAGAGTGATTGCTCTTGCCCAAACGGTGTCCGGGGAATTTTTCTGGCCGGTAAGAATTTTGCCATGCCAAAAAGGAAACCATGTTTGCTGGCAGTATGCATCTGTATGGAGAGCGTATCCGTGGCAACTACTCATCCAATAAGGTCGGTGTTTCTTTTTCTCCCACTTCAAAACTGTCCGGCTGATTCTTCATTTGGGCACCTTTTACAGATTAGAATAAAGAACTGACCAAAGTTTGTGGGAGAACAAAGGTTCACCGCTTATTTGTATATGGATGATCTCCCCCCTCCCTGCAACCTACCCCCCCCTCCCACCACCCCAAAGAAGACGGATTTTCATCACCATAAAAGGTCTATAGATACAAAGAAAGTTCTATGCTCTGATTTATCTGTCTGAGACACAATTTGTGTCTAAGATCCTGCAAATGGAGCATAATGCTTTCTGATCACACCCATCTAGCTTAAACCAGCTATTCCGTATCCCAATCAAAGATCAAATCCTCCCACCCACCCGCGCCCCCATCCTCTCGTTTTCATCACATAATTGAAAAATGCCATGTAATAAAATCAATTCACCCTTTGATCCTAGGGGTTTTTGCCACCGCCTGTGCCAAGCTCGTCCGCAAACTATATGTCACCACTTCCTTCCTCACTCTCGACATGTTCACACACACCTATACACACATACAGACACACCGCACATAGCCAACCAGACAAACGTGCCACGGGTTGGCTTTATTGCCTGAGATATTTCATTTCCCGTTTTCGACAGTACAGTTCCCCGCCTGACAGCCTCCACCTCTCATTCTCTTCCCACCCCTCTCCCCCCCCTCTTAATTTTCTCTCTCTCTCTCTTTCTTTCTCTCTCTTATTCACTCTCTCTTCTCACACTTTCTCTCCACCCATCCTCAACGTTCCCCCGGTTAATTCTTTCTCCCCTTCTTTCTCTGTCTCTCTCTCTCTCTCTCGTTTACTGCCTCTCCCTCCTTCTTTCTCCCACCTCTCTCTCTTTCTCTCTGTATCTCTCAACCTCCGCTGCCCTCCCTCCCCCCTCCTATCTCTCTCTCCGATTTATCTCTCTCTCCCACACCCGATTTGTTTTCAAGCAATCACTTCCAGCTAAGATCGTGGCTAGGCCTGAAATCCCACGAGCGCCATCCCCATCAATTACATTAAACAAGAGCACAAACTGCGAACACAAGTCTGAAACTAGACAGACAACGCTTTCCTCTCTACACTCCTCCTATCTCTAGTTTCATTCTCCAATAGTAAAGGATGGACAAAACTTTAGTTTTTCAGCATAGACTCTCTGGAATATCACGTTATTTCATTATTCCCCTGTAATAACTATTCTTCCTCTTAAGTCCCCGTAAAATCAGCAGCTGTTGGGCTTGGGTAATCCTCCCCCCCCCCCCTTCTGCCCACCACTCGGTTTTTTCACCCCCCCCCTCATAATGTGAAAATAGCATGTAACGAAATCAGCTCATCTGCTGATCTCAGGGCTTTGGGCGCCACGGCAATGAAGAACAGAAACGATAGTTATGCCGAATTTGTCAGCTATCAATATCATACACAAAACAACCACTTTACGAAGTATGATATTAGTACTTGCACATCTTCTCTATTTCTTCTTGCCACAGTTAAATGACAGTTCTACTGATTGTCTTAAGGTGGGAGGGGGGGGGGGTCCCTGGGAGTCATTTTGGAAATCCCTGGGAGGGGGGGGGGGATGATTTTAATCATTACCATCGGTTATGGCATTGTCAAATCAGAGGAAAACAATCGAAAAAATTTTGAAATCATTTTCGCCATCTTGGATTTTGCTACACGATATTGCGTAACTTTACCATCGACAGGCTCTGAACTTTTCCAACCACTGAGCTTGTAATTTTGTGTACATATTTTACCATTCCATATTTAAATTTTGTCGGGACAAAGTTTTGATAAAGTGCCTAGTTGTTCTTCTACAATTTTTTAAAACCTGGTATGTAGAAAGGTCACAATTTTTCGAAAATTTGACCCTAAAATCTCAAATTTCTCAAAAACTTTGAATGATATAAAAACTCCCTCCAGACAAAATTTAGGTGTTTTGTTCTGCATTCATGCTAACTTTCATGATAACTGTCCCAGAAGCAAGAAAGGAGATAGTATTTGTGTTGTGAAACGTCATTTGAGGAAAACGCAATAACAGTAGATCTATATTCACCGAGAAAAATACTCGAAAAAAGCTTTCATATCCGGCTTTCAAACTAAAAACATAATTGTTTCACGTTCTAAAATTCTCCCAAAGATTTCTACGACTTATTTTGCCTTTTGCTAGGTATCTGCTTTATTATTATTATTTTGTTTAAATTCCTTTTCACTCCCTTACCCCTATCACTAACGGAATGCCGTGGAGCAGTTTCAGGGTCATGGGAAGCCTATATACGGCCGCCATATCTTCTTTGGTCAGAAATAAAAGTGTCTTGACCCCTTGATGTGACAGACAGGGGGACGCAGTGGCTCAATGGGTATCTGTTCATAGATCGGCCGGGATCGACTCGCGGGTTCTGCATCGGGGGATGACAGGACACGAAGATCGAAAACCCGCATTTTTTTCAGTG
>JBCAUA010000016.1:3069584-3091198 GCA_038406235.1 Peronia verruculata | reverse complement strand
TCTATCTATCTATCTATCTATCTGTCTATCTATCTATCTATCTATCTATCTATCTATCTATCTATCTATCTATCTTTTTTCTGACCTTCAGGTGACGAAACGTAAATTAAGATATTATAATTATGGATAGATAAAAGACAATAGCAGTCTACAGCTATTAAGTACAAACACTTAGTTAAAATACGGAAAGCGACAAGTTAATTGTTTCAAATCACTTGTGGATGCAAGATCTAAATATTTGTGCAGAGGATAGGACGTATATCATAAAAAGGGGTGGAGGAAGGAGGAGGAAGGAGAGAAGGTAGGAGGGAAGAACAAGATGTGTGGGCGGCGAAGAAGATAGAAGACACGATGCGGAAAATTAATACTCAGCTTTACAATCTGTTGGCGGGTCGGCCGTGTTAGTGTGTGTGAGAGAGAGCGAGGCAGAGAGACAGAGAGAGAGAGAGAGAGAGAAGAAAGGGGAAGAATGAAGGAAGGAAGACAGGAAGGAAGAATAACAGAATGGATGAAGAAGAGATGAAGGAATCTATATGAGTTAAATACCACAAAATGATGGAAGAGATGAATGAGGAAATCCGAGCAAAGGATTAGAGGAAAGTAGAGAGGAAAGAAAGAGGAAGAAAGAGGGCAGAAAGGAAGGAAGAAATGAACGACAAGATGTGATTGCTGGAAGAAGATAGCAGAGGAATGAATAAGGAGTAGTAATACTCCCACCAACCATCAAATAACATCAATAGTTTAACCGTCCGAGCGTGAAGCGGTATTAAATCAAATTTAATCTTCTGGGAGATCATGGCAACCTGCTGTCGAACATGATGCGTTAAGCCTATTTATCACATGGAGCATTGCGCATGCGCGCACCATCGAGTCTCGAGATGGCGGCGATAAAGGGAGATAAACCGTGCAGGAGAGTGCCCGGTGTTTCTGCTGGTCTCGTGCTTCGACTGGCGTGGGCGGTTAGATTTTGAGCCAGATAATCCAACACTTTGTGTTAAGTGAGCGGTTCTCAACCGGTGGGCGGAGATCCCCTTAGAGATCACAAAGCCTTGGCAGGAGGGTCGTGTAGCCTTGCTAGAGTGGCTTGGGAAAAAATTAAATTTGACTCATCAGTTACCTGTTTTTATGTTCTATCGTGGTTTTTTCTGTTTTTGTTTCAGTGAAAACAGCACGAACAAAAACAACAAAAACAGAACAAGAATGACAAGCACAGCAAAAATAGATGAAGACGATCAAGAAAACAAAAAAGAACAAGAACAGCAAGAATAACAATAGCAAGAACAAGAACAACAAGAACAACCAGACAATAACAAGAATACAAAAATAATAAAAACAACAACAACATCAAGAACAAGAACAACAAGAACACCAGGAACAAGAACAACAAGAACACCAAGAACAAGAACACCAAGAACAAGAATAACAAGAACACCAAGAACAAGAACACGAATACAAAAATAACAAGAGCATCTAGAATAAGAACAACAAAAACAAGATTAACAAAAACAATATTAACAAAAACAGAACAACAAGGACAAGAAAAACAAAAATAACAAGAACAAGAACACGACCAAAAAGAACAACAAAGGAAGTAGAAGAAGAAGAAGAACTAAAAAAAAAAAACGAAGCAAAACAAAACAAACAAACAAATAAAGAAGAACAACGTGTGTTATAACTGTTCAATATCATTAGTTGATCTTGTGTGTATCTATACTTGTGTGTGTGTGTATATAACTGTGAGGGTATGTGTGCCTGTGAGTGGATGCATACCTGTGAGTGGATGCATACCTGGGATTGTATGTATACCTGTGAATGTATGTATACCTGTGAGTGTATGTATGCCTGTGAGTGTATGTATGCCTGTGAGTGTATGTATATCTCTGTGAGTGTATGTATGCCTGTGAGTGTATGTATGCCTGTGAGTGTATGTATACCTGTGAGTGTAAGTATACCTGTGAGTGTATGTATACCTGTGAGTGTATGTATGCCTGTGAGTGTATGTATACCTGTGAGTATATGCATGCCTGTATGTGTATGTATGCCTGTGAGTGTATGTATACCTGTGAGTATATGTATGCCTGTATGTGTATGTATACCTGTGAGTGTATGTGTGCTTGTGTGAATGTGTATGGGTATCTGAGAGTGCTGGCACAGAGAATAACATGTCCATTAAGCCGCTGACAGAAGGAACTAGCCTGGGATTCAAGCTTAAGGGGTCATGAGTGCAAATACTTTGAGAATCACTGTGTTAAATAGAATGCCATTTGAGAACTGGGTGGATTGGATTGGAATGAGATTTAACGGTGTATCAGTTCGATCAAAGCTGTTTAGCGCGGGGGCGGCAAAACATGATTGTGAGTTAGATATATGAAGAAATGTAAATAAACTGAGTGATCAAAGAGTGTAAAAGGCCGAGTATCACAGGATAATATGTAACATACAGTTTGTCGCATGGCTCTGATGCCCGTTTTGTAATTTGAGTAATGAGTTTTTACATGGATTGATGGGTGGATAAACCTGTGGGCATTGCCAGCGTGGATAGATGGATTGATAGGTAGGTTCTTAGATAGGTAGATAGGTAGGTAGATAGCTAGGTAGCTAGGTAGCGAGGTATGAGGGAGATAGGCAATAGTTGGGCAAATTATGGATGGATAAAGATTAGTCAAATGATAGAATGGTAGGTAGGTAGGCAGACAGGTGGTAAAATAGGTAGGTAGATGGGTGGGTGAATAGGTACATAGTAAGCAGTAAGCTACGTAAATAGGCAGATAGAAGGTAGGTGGGTAAAGAGGTAGGTAGGTAGGTACATAGGTAGGCGAGAGGGTAGGTAGGTTATGTAGGTAAATAGGTAGGTACGTAGGTACAGGAGTTCCTGTGTAGGTACGTAGAGAGATACGTTGGTAAGTAGGTGGGTAGAGCGATAGGTAAGTAGGTAATCTATCTATCTATCTATCTATCTATCTATCTATCTATCTATCTATCTATCTATCTATCTTTCTATCTATCTGTCTGTCTGTCTGTCTGTCTGTCTGTCTGTCTGTCTGTCTGCCTGTCTGTCTGCCTTCCTGCCTGTCTGTCTGTCTGTCTGCCTGTCTGTCTGTCTGTCTGTCCATCTATCTATCTATCTACCAGTCTGTCTGGCTGTCAGTCTAAAGGTCTGTCCGCGTGCCTGCCTACCTACCTACCTATCTACCTATATATCTATGTCTGTCAATCTGTCTATGTATCTATCTATCAGTCTGTCTATCTGTCCTTACGGTCATTTCCCCTCCACCCTTTCTCTCTCTCTGTGTGTATCCTCTTTCTGTCTCTCTCCACCCCTCTTCTCTCACACCCCTTTTCTCTCATTCTCACTGATATTTATAGTACATTCATCCTTTCTTTAAACATTATGACTGTGATTTTACCTTTTCAGATTCTCAATGACATCGATAAATGGGGAATTGACATGTTCAAACTCAATGAATACTCCAACAACAGACCTCTCACATGTATCACATACACGATATTTCAGGTAAGTGCTTTCATCCTGTAGCCTCTGTGTGACCATTTTCTTTTACACCATTGTCACTATCAATGTAATCTGTCATTCACTCACTCTCAGATTTTGCTCTGCTTTCCTTCACACCACTGGTGTGAATTCATTTATTCAATCATTCATTGAGTCATTCAATCATTCATTCATTCATTCATTCAGTCATTCATTCATTCGTTCATTTATTCTCTTATCTACAGGCCCATCACTATTTATTGATTTATTTATTGTGTAGGAACGTGATCTGATGAAGACCTTCAAAATCGCCCCCCACACCCTGGTGACCTACCTGATGCACGTGGAAGATCACTACCACCGGGACACCCCCTACCACAACGCTATCCATGCCGCTGACGTCACCCAGTCCACTCACGTCCTGCTGTCGGCTACTGCTCTAGAGGTCAGTCCACTCTCTTGGTCTGAGTCTAGTTTCTTACTGATAGTTAAGCTCTTACGATAGCCTTCGCTCGTGTGAATTTGTTTCACACCACTGGTGTAATTTCATTCATTCATTCATTCAAGGTTATTTTGGGGATTTCCAATATAAGCTACATGATTTTTATTTCCCTTTCTTGGGTAAATCTGTTGACTCAACTGTGTTTAATTGTATACAGAATGAAGCCCGTCTAGTTTAATTGGAATTTATTTTAGATTAGATTCTTCTCATAACTTGAAAGAAGCTTGGGGTATTATGTCAGATGGCCAACATTCAAGCAGAATAGCTCTGTATTTTGGAAATGGTCTAATATTTATCGTGGTTTCTCATTGAAAACATGACAAAAACACTTACGATTCTTTGAAGAGCCGGGGTCCTATTCTTCTTTATTCATGGTATTTCACAATAGTTTATTCATGTACAGTTTGCATGATACACGCTACATGAAGCAGGGTTAGGATTATTATTTTGATTTTCATGGACATTATACATTCCGTGTAATGATGACCGCAATAGATAACGTGCATGAGGTTTTCAAGCTGATAAATGGAAAAAAAAAAAATAGGTCTTTTACGTCATATAGCGCGTGGATTGTCTTTATCTATGCAGCCCTTTGTGGACTTTTGTCAAATGTCAAAACTTTAAAGTTATACGGTCTAGTTCCGCACTTCCACGGAGAGACCCCATTTCTAGAGGATTTCCCTGTCGTCATCAAAAGAAAAGTAATCTCATTTCAGACAGCAGCAATACCGCAGCGAAGATAGTTTACTTTGTACGGCTAGAAGTGGACCATAGACCACCAATTTGTCGCCCAGGTTTTATACACACCTGTCTGTTGGCCCAGGGGCGCTAGCATAAGGTCCAGGCGCGTTATAGTGTTGAATCTGTCATAAACCCAAGCGGTTGTTAGAAAGGGACTAGGGCCCCTTAAAGTATTGAGCTGATCGTCAGCTTAGATTGAATCAGTTTCGTAACAGATGTGTCGTGGGACACTAACCACGATTACCAGCGGTGGGAGGTATTTGTGAATGTTGGTAGATCAATAGCTGAACATACATAGCAACATGCGCGTACAGACATGATTGTATGATCCTGTGCTCATGCTCACGTTTGCATGCAGATGTGATGTATAGGATAATTAAACTAGAAGAGTGGTCAACGGCAATTGTTTATGTTCATATATTTTTAAATCTAAAACCTTACCATTACAGTTCTGATTTTTTTACCCGAGACATGACAGGCTACTATATCATAACCACATGCACTCGACACTTAATCAAACAGGACATCATATTTGTGAACTTGGTCAAGAAATTCGAAAAAAAACTATCAATTCTGTTCGTTCGTCAGCTTGAAAAATGGTTCTGTTCATCAGTTCGAGGCCTCTGCTGTGGACGTCATAAAATGCGGTGGTATCTCTGTAGTGTGTTCAAATGAGAATCATATTGACTAGTTCGTTATGCTCCTCCGTGAGGCTGGTCAGTCGTTTGTCACTTCTCGTACACGTCCGATAATGAATGGGCTCCTCTCATTCAGAATGCGCCTTTTGCGTCGGAAAATTCGAAGGTGTCACCTGCATCACAGTTCTTCTGTTGCTCATTTCGGTAAACCTGTTCAGGTGTTCTGTTGCCTGACGTAAGGACTTGAGTGCTACATTAGATTACTTTATAATCCCCCCCCCCCCAACCCATCTTCCATCTGAAATCTGCGTCATAGCTTGAGCCAGTTATTTATTTTAGCAGTGGAAGGACATTGGGGAGAATTGATTTCTCCACGAGCCTGCGAGTTTGCACTGAATCTGAGCCGCGGAGTTTGAATGGCTTTGGTAGAATAGTAGATTTCAGGACCATGACGCAGTCACCACATCTATTTGGTTTGAGTTAGTGCTACTACAAAGCAAAGAAATAAGAATATGGATATGAAGAAGAGAAGCACTGATGATTAGGTTGAAAAAAAAAAGGGCCCGTTAAGAAAACTTGTTCTTGGACTGAGTTAAATCGTGTAGATTCATTTTATATGGTAAAACAGAACTGAGTGAACATTGAGTAACTATGCTATGCACTATCTCTCTCGTTTCTGATCACAAGAGACTGCATTCTTAATTTTATTAGTATTTTCTTTTGGAGTATGAAAGGTACAACTCGCCTACAGTTAGAGAACATTCCCTGTTAGTGCTCACCCTCTGCCCAACACAGGGAAGCTGGCATAGTTGACCCTATGAAGGCATGCGCTTGAGGAGGCCGTTGTCTATAGGTTAGATAACTGGGGAGTGTGTCCTGGGCGAAAGATAAGGGAAGTAGTTCAGTCTGTCCTAGGGGCGTCACTGTTGTAGATAAAGACACCTATTACGCTACATTTTCGTGACTTTCATGAATGACATTCCGCTGGTTCCGTTGTCTTGGTCCTGAGATGTCAGTGGGCGGGGTCGGAGCCAAGTCCATCTTCCTATAATTGCATACTACATAGTGTATATCTGTCTGGCCTATAGTGTGCTGTGCATGCATATGGTTCACTCCGTCACTGTGACCCTGCAAACACAAGTCTGGGTCACTATGGTCCGAGAGAACGGGGTGGATAAAAAAATAATAATAATAATAATAAATGCTATCCAAATAAAGCAAAACAGAAGCCAAAAAGCCCTTTTTGTTTAAGGACAATCGTCGAGTTCTTTTAGCAGGTAACTTGATACGTGGAATTTTATGTATGGTTGCTCTTTTATTTTAAGATTGATGAATTTGGGTTGGGGGGAGGGGGGCACGAGTGACTTCCGACTTTTGGAACATAACATAGTTGCACATACAGCACTCGGTTTGCTATCGAATGGCGTGGAGATTATCCCCGAATACTATGGTGAGCACTGTGACGGCACCACAGTTTACAAAATACTTTTGCTGGGATGGTGAGAAGAGATACAATAATAATGATTTCTGGAAAGAAAAGAATAATTAATGTTTATACCACTGTCAAAAAATAAACATCAAAAGAATAAGTAAGTTTTCCCCTGACATGCCATGTGTTTACAACTGCAGTAGCTAATTCTAGCGAGGGTTTGGTGTTCATTTTTGGCACCTCTCAAAACGAAAGAAGTGGTGTCAATCAATGATGCGCCACCCACTGTTTGGTAAAATTAGCAGGTCTGGTTCAAAAAAAAAAAAAAACGGGATTGATTTTCCACCCCGTCCCAATTGATGTGGGTTGCGATATTTCTGACAGCATGATAGTCCGCATAACGACTGTCATCAATACTGCATGCAGCATGGAAAGACAGCCATCATCGATGGTAGTTTATCGAAAGGAGTGACGGCGTGAAGAATTAAGCGCGGGCAAGTTGCAACTGTTGTAGATTTTTGGAAACGGTCATAAATGCAAATAAATGATTTTTCAAGTGAGTTGTACACATTAACGCTCAGACGACGATCAGTCAGTGTGTGAACTTTCGAGGTTTGATTCATATTCCGTCCCTTTCACCGTGCGAGCTGAGTTTATCCACTTCTGCCTGCTAGTGCAAATGGAAGCTCATAACAGTAATAAGCACGGCAAATACAAGATCCATACAATGCAGTGCATTAGGGATAGAAATCCTTATGTGAGACCTGGTCCTACCCTCGGATCTGACTACAATCCAATAACTTTCCTCACATAAATGTTTCCTTTTTTATTTCCATTGGAAAATGGGATGCTTTTAGAACTTAGCAACTTGCAGAGAAGGTGGGGATAGAGGAATGTATTAAATTTTTGTCCCACAGCGCTTTCTAGTGATGATAGAAGGGGGCAGTTTTAACCCGTCCTGTACGAGGACATCTTGCCCTGCGCCTTCCTCCCCCCCCCCCCCCCCTCATTTATCCTGGGAGCTGCCTGCAACAGCCCTCATGATGTCGCCGGTGCTGCCTCATTGTCTGTGGCGCTGTCCAGATTGCAGAAACTGCAACTTAGCAGAACAGCTGCCCTTTGCTGAGCCCATCTCCTTGAGCGAACATCTTGCTGCGAAACCCATCGAGATACCGACAGGGCAGACGGGAGGAGCGCGCGGGCCGGCGGGGGGAGGGAGATGTGATCGTTTATAATAATCGATTTTTTTGGAGGTCTGGCGCTATGTGAGATGCAAATGTCAAATATCTTTCGCATTGGCCCTCTGTCTCTCTTTCTCCCTCTCACTCTCTCTTTCTCTCTCTCTCTCTCTTTGTCTGTCTATCGCTTTTTCCCTCCATCTGTCTAGGCCAAACAGCCTTCTTGCCCCGACATTCGATCAATTATTTATCTGTCTGCATCAAGACAGCCCGCAGCTGTAGAGATGAAGTTCGACATATTTTGTGCACAAGCAGACGTCTTTGTGAAAATTATTGTTCCTATTGTTGTTGTTGTCTTCTTCTTTTTACTGAATATATAAAGCCATTAAATTTTTCGAAAAATTGTTTGATGCTTGATGAATGAAGCCGACTTGTGTTTGAACGCGGTTAATGAAAATTTTGTAAGGGCCTCTGCTGTTCATTCCTATGACTTCAGAAATCTGTCAAGGATTTATATGTAGCCTATTATTTACATTGATTTTTTTTTTTTTTTGTGCAGGCTCTGGGTTTGCTCTGATTTTTTTTTTCCCCCCATTATTTTTGTTTCTTCCTGATAACTGACATTTACATAAACGGCGTTTTGATTTTTTTGGGACTCGGGGTTTAGAACGTTTTGAAAGACTTCAATCACGGTTGTTCGTTGTTTGTATCCAGTGAAAAACATGGAAAATATATATATAAAATATAATGAAAACAAAATACGGTGTACAATAAAAATGTTTTCCATGATTTCGGTGCCGCCGTTTGTAATTGTTAGTGTTTATCAGAGCTCAAATTGGGACAGCTTTCTTCCAAATGCTTGCTGGTCAGGTCGTTGTTTTGCTTATGTCAGAATTTTATTCCCCACCGCCACTCGGATAAAATACCAATTTCACGCTAAATTTTGAAAACTTGAGACGGTCACAGAGATTGTATGGCTGAACTTGAATTAAGGACTGGAACCGATGAATTTTCTATCAGGTGTATAAGTCGGCATCTGTAACATTGGACATTACACAGCAAGAATGAATTAACATTGCCGCGCCATCTTGTGACATAGATCGGCCTGTGAGTCAGCGATTCAGTGACTTGAGTGACGAAATTCTACTGATATAATGTTAAATGGCATCTGTTGATATCTTTATGACCTTTGCTCATCTTGTTTATTTATTTTTGTGATTGATAAAAACGTTTTATTTTCTCTTCTCTTTGCAGAATGTGTTTACAGATCTGGAGATCCTAGCAGCAATATTTTCCTGTGCCATCCATGATGTGGACCACCCAGGTCTCACCAACCAGTACCTCATCAATACCAGTAAGTGGCCAAGTGATCACTCTGTCATCCACAAAATTCATCTTTCACATCGCCCATCGCTGACAAAGTAATGTCTTTACAACATCACTCCTGGGGTCTCACACAATTGTAGTATCAGATCTAAAAGATACAGATTCTGTATATATCTCTGTTGTGACTGACAGCATCATAATGTCTCTTAAGTCTTCAGGGATTTTATCTTTGAATTGAAAATTATTAATTTCCATTTTTGTTAATGTCTCTTTTTTGGGGGGGGGGTTGTTTTTGGATTATGTCTTCCAGCTTTTGAACTTTAATAGCAGCCATCCTTTCTATGCTAAACATGGAGACAAGGAATCAGTCCTTTGTTTTGCTTTGTGTTTTCAGGCTCAGAATTGGCATTGATGTACAATGATGAATCAGTTTTGGAGAATCATCACCTGGCAGTGGCGTTTAAGCTCCTGCAGGAGGAGAACTGCGACATCTTGGCTGGTCTCAACAAGAAACAGAGGCAGTCCTTACGAAAGATGGTCATTGATATGGTGAGTGAGTCATGTCATTTAGAGAGTTCATTGCAAGCAACAAGCACTATCCATAACATTAATAACAACAATAAAACACTGAAGCAGTTCTAGTCTTCTTAGATTTTCCATCAAGATCATTGGCAATGGAAAAATAAAACTGATGATTTAAGGTTGGTCTGTGATAGCTTAGTAAGGGATAAAAGTGACAAGTTAATTGTAGTTTATTATGTGAAAGGTGTTATCATGGCTTGTGAAAATGATATACTGACATGGTACATGTACAAGTATGTTTTTAGTGTTCTGAAGTTGAATAACATATGAGAATTTAAATTCAACTTCTCTGTGCCAAGGGAACTAATCATTTGTGTGTCTTTTTCTTGCCCCTATCAGGTGTTGGCTACTGACATGTCCAAACATATGACACTGCTGGCTGATCTCAAAACCATGGTGGAGACCAAGAAAGTGGCAGGCTCAGGAGTCTTGTTATTGGACAACTACCAAGATAGAATACAAGTAAGTTACCTGAGAAATATTCTTTCTATGTAGATTTGCCTGTGCTGACCATGGTCATGTGGCACATTACATTGAAAGCTTCTTTTTGGACATTGATTAATAAAGGACTCAAATGTGCTGACACTGGATGAACTGAATAAAACGGGCACTATTGTTCCACCTGTATGGACAGTATTCTCTTTAATTTCAAATTCCAGCCTGTTGTTTTTTTGTCCTGTCATTGTGTTGCTTACTGATCCATTCTGGTAATTAGTTTTTAAGAGAAGATTTAGCTATTATTTCTTTTCCATAGATAACAGTGGGCAGCACGAAGACTGCAAGACTGAGGGGTCGAGAATTCATTAAGTTTCAGGTTCTGCGCATTATAAACTTCTGTTTTTCAAATGCAGTGTGATAATCTTTTTGTAACTAATGTGTTCTCCTCAGGTGCTTCAAAATATGGTTCACTGCTCAGATCTAAGTAACCCCACTAAACCACTGGACATCTACAAAACTTGGGTGGACCGGGTAATGGGTGAATTCTTCCGACAGGGTGACTTGGAAAGACAACAGGGTCTAGACATCAGCCCAATGTGTGACAGACATACAGCCACAATTGAAAAGTCACAGGTAAGCCTCTTTTACTATATTCAGAATACAAACGTTTATCCATGTGATGTAAATGAAAGCTGAATACACTGACTAACCTTCGCAGATAAGTTTATGTAAAAATATTCTACATGCAAGAAGGCTCTGTTACCATTGTTATCATAATTTTTGTTGGCTTTGTGTATTATTTCTTTTCCATTTTTTCTCTTCTACAATAGGTTGGCTTCATTGACTACATTGTTCATCCCTTGTGGGAGACATGGGCCGACCTGGTCTATCCTGATGCTCAAGAAATTTTAGATACACTCGAGGACAATCGCGACTGGTATCACTCAGCCATCCCAATCTCACCCTCCTCCAGCTTCTGCAGCACAAAGGCTGACGAGGATGACAAATTTCAATTCAATGTGGAGGAGGATGGAGAAACTCAGAGCCAAAGCAGTGCTGAGAGCGAGCAGTCGGTGATACGGGTCCAAGCACCTTCCACAACAACGACACAGCCAGAATCCTCGCCATCTACGAAGACGCAACTCTCATCCACTTCCCCTCAAGCTGCTGCAGCGGAGCCTTCAAAACCCACTGCCAAAGCGGCTCAACACTCATCTTCCTCCCATCCTTCCCAAACCTTGAGTAACAATAGCAGTTCAAACCCTCACGGCAATGTCTCCATCAGCAAAAGCCGAGACCATCGACAAGGGGAGAAGAAATGATGCCAGGTCCTGTGACGTGTGAAAGTTGAAAGTCATATTCCTGAAAGACTCTCTGAAGCTTCAATGATCACCGTCACATGGGAGACAATCAATAAGAAGACAATGAGTAGTCGCTTTAGCTTTACCCAGTGTTTTTCTGAAGTACGAACTACAAATTCAATCATGTGATAATTTGCAAGTGAGAAATGACAAAGACCATTATCAGTATTTTGAAAAAATACTGCAAACAATATCGGCATAATCTGAAAATGTTACTGTGGTCAGGGCAACCCCTGTGTATGCTGTCTGCTAGAAAGTCAGCAGGGGAAAGATTTGAAGGGCTGTGCACACAATGTGCTGTCAGAACCCTCTGCTCTTTTCGGGGTTTTTTTCCACTTTATTTTTAATTTTAAGATGTTGTATATATATATATTTGAATACTTGTACTGACTTGATACATTTTACCGACTATAACAGTTCGCGTATTAATGACACAGCTTCTCTGTGATAGCTCGCATGACATGTACAGATAATACAACTGACAATTGATCACTGTTCGTGTGAGAATAATTAACATAACTTTGTCAAAATAGTCTGGTGATAATCTAGTGATGCCAGGTGTTAATGATGACCTGTGACTGTGCACATTGTATGTTTAAAGAATGTGACCTCGAACAGCATGCTATGGATAATTTGGAAAGCTAACAAAACCTGTCCAAAAAGAATGATTGTGATTGAGGTACTTGATAAGTTTGTTGAGGATGGAAGCTATTAAATTCAGAATTGTGAGGGGTAGACGTTAGCCAATTGAGCCTGTTGATTTTATTGACAGATGTAAGCACTGTGAGACAGAAATCAGAATGAGCCTAGATTTGCATTGATGCCCTATTTAACTTACAATTTCACCTCCTTGGTCTGGCAATAAGCTGGCCTAAGGAATCAATAGTTGTTTTTCTTGTTTTTTCTAAGTAATTTGATATAGTGTGCTACTAATTTTAATGTAATCTTTGGTTTTTATCCAAAGACTGTCTTTGATCTGGTGGTATGAGTGATTTATCATACATGATATGTCCATGTAAATAGACAGGTTCTTGAAATCAGTTGAAAAGAACTATTGTTTTTTGTTGTTGTTGTTATTTTCTTCTTTTTTTTTTTCAGTCTTATCGAACCACAAGACTTTTTATGTGATTTTTTCCCCCCCTTTTTTTTTTTTTGCTCTAATGCTGTTAATAAATTAAGTGAACATATCATAAAAGCATGGTTGTGCAGAAGCTGTGCGAGAAGGGGTGGAGTGAAGTCTGCTGTTCAGCTATAGTGATACATGTGCAAAACCAGGTTGGCTGATGGACTGATAGGTTGTCAGGGCTTCATGGCTTGACAGCTCATTTGTAAGCCAATATCGGAGTGCTTGAGAATGCAGCTGAGTGTGGTTGACTCTATGTTAGCAGAAAGTATGCGAGAGTACAAAAGGATGAGCAAGGTTCATGTTTTTTTTCTATTATCATTAATATTTTGGTGATATTGCTTGAAATTGAGTCTGTTTGTACAAATGTGATTGAATGTATGATTATGATTGATTAACTATGAGTGAAATGTTGGATTCAAAATTATCAAGAGAAATCCTATTATATTGTATTCAGCATTTTTCCCCCCCTTTTTTTTTTTTTATATAAACATTATCGATTAATACTATTAGTAGTATGTTTGCGAAGTAACAGAAATTTTGATGTTTTTTTTTTAACACAATATACTAGACCGTTGATGTGTTTAGGCAAAGTCATATAACCTATTTCACCTATGTATTGTAATTTCAAGACTTGATTTGGACTAATAACATTGACAACTCTTTTTGGACTGGGCAGTCCTTTCCTCTGGCTTCCACTCCACAGCCAGTGGGTGTAGCTAACTTCTCTGGATCTTCTGGTTTGCTTGATCTCTAGCAAACTTAAAGGGATGCGCACAGTTATCTACTGTAGTCCAGAGACTGTGAGACCATAGCTGTGTAATAATAATATCCTAGGAGGCTCAGAACTGATTGAAAATTAAATCACTAGTTAGAATTGTAGTTGAGACCCCCCAAAAAAAAGAACAAGCACACCTGGTACCTCTATCTAAATCTATATTTATCTCCACAAGAAAAGTTGATCTCACAAATTCATATGGAGAGGGGTGGGAGTTGGAGATTTCTGATGATGATTATTGTAATGATCTGAGGGATGAGGTTCCACTGTTATATCTCTTTTCTTTCTTCTTCTTTTTTTTTTTTTTCTTTCTCTCTTTCATACTTTTGCTTGCATCAAGCCTCCATTGTATTTAGTAAGGGAAATGTCTCTAAAAGTGGGACAGGGTGGCCTACAAATGTTTGTAGCTGTAATGCAGATGTTGACCTATAGATCATAGATGAATGATTACTGTTAATGAGACCATTCAGGATGCAAGTGACAAAAAGTGTGACCGGTGTGGAATGGCACATCTGCAGTCTGCCTGTATGGAAAGAGGGGTATGTAGCATGGGAGGGCTTTACTTTAGCAATTAAGAATCAGGAAGGGTTGAAATGAACTTGTGCTGGATTTATTATTATTATTATTATTTTTTTTTCAATACCAAATCCTGTCCATGTAACTGCACTGTTCCTTGATCTCATGATGACCTTTTTTGTTTTTATGTTGCTGCTGTGTGAAAATTTATAATAGAGACTAGAATATGATAATATAACTATTATTCATAGCCAGTGTGATAATAATTATTTCATTTTCTGATAAACGATCTTGCAGATTCAAGCCTAGAAGTCATTATAGGAGGAGAAATATTGAAACTTAACTTGCTTTTGACATTCAAGTGATATTTATGTGTGTGGCTATAGAGACTTGGTTCCAGGTTCAGAGATTGGAAAGAGAGAAAGAAGGAGAGGGGGAAGCCCTGTTACTTTTTTTTTTTTTTTGTACAGGAGATACTTCTCACTCTTCTATGTTCATTGATGTACAAAAGAAGTCTTCATACAAGTTTCTGGAATTGATGTCTAGAACTACTAGTTTTAAAAAAAGAGTTAAATGAAGAAGGAAAGGAATGAATGAAATGAGCAAATTAAGCTTCAGTATTTCCTCCTCAACCGCTAGATCTCAACATATCATTTATTTTTTAGTCATAATCAATCAATGGTTGTAACACATGTACATATATTATTAATTATAACACTAGTGAGTAGTCCTGATGCAGTAGTCAGCAAAAATTGAAACCAGATGCTTTTTTTTTTTTCCTTCCATTCATTTGTTATGGAGGAAACAGCTTGGCAAACAAGGGCAGACAAAAGATTGATGAAGTGTGGTCACAATGAAATTTACTGACATTTCAGACATTTTGTTTAAAGTTTATCCGTACTGAATTCTTTGTCGATTTTTCTATTTCAGTATTGACCAACCTGAAAACTTTAGTTTTGCTTTAAAAAGAAAGTTCTATGTACATCCTGATAACAGATGCCAAGTTGCTCAGCCTCTCAGAAATGATCATGCACTCCCAATTGCTCAAGGACTGTTGTTTATTTGTTTTGTTGGGTTTTTTTTTTTTTTAACCTGGAGGTGACTGATTGAAATTTGAAACTATTATACTGGCAGTGGAGGGCGAGGAACTCTGCCAATTTCCATAAAGAAACGGAAAACAGTTGTCCTCCTGTCCAATTTGGCCCATGTTACTCATAGGAAAAAAAAAATTGGAATAAGAACCTTATGAGCAGTCGTTACAGTTTTTTTTTTTTTTTTGTAATGATGGAAATGTTAGAAGACACACACACATAAACAAATTAGAGCTGCTATGATATGAAGACAGAATTAATATGCTTTTTTTTTTGTTCTTCTTCTTCTGCAAGTGTGACTGTTATGGATAATATATATATAGATTGATAGCAGTCATAATAATACATACAAACAAAGGGTAACCACACCACTGTGATATTAGTATTTCTCCCTATAGCAGTCTGACCATTCCTCCCAGCCCCACCCTCCTCCTTTTTTTTTTAATCTCACAAATATCTCTCATGCAGTTCAAGATTTTTAGTTTTTTTAGCACAATGTTGCATTGAGTTTTTAGACTCTTTTAAGTAGGCTGCAAAATTCAATTAAAATTTATGTTCTGACAGCACCAGTTTGTTTTTTAAATTTATTTTAAAAAATAAATAAATAAATTACATGATTTACACCCATTCCTGAAATTCAGTGACAAAAAAAAAAGGTTGTTAAAAATCATCTAACTTATTAATCCTCTTCACTTGCTCACTTTTTTTTTTTTTTTTTAATTAGTGTTGTAGATAGACAGACACATTGTGTATTTCTGTGAATACAACTAGTCACAGAGAAGAAATGTACTATTATTATCATGTGATATTTTTCCCCATCCCCCCAACCTTTTCTCCCCCCACCCCCCTCATCCCGCAAACTGGTGGTAAAATAAAATAAAATGAAATACACATGAAACTGTGTGTGCTGCTGTTTTATTTGGTTTTGTTTACTCTTGAATGGTGTGTGTGGGGAAAAAAATCAATTGATCAAAACTGAGACACTGTGTACACATTCATTTTCATAAAAATCAAATGACAATGACACATTCATCCTGACAAACTTCAGATGACAATGACATCAGATGTGCAAACATTCATTCTGACAAACAAAGAAAAAAATCAAATGACAATCACACACATTCATTCTGACAAAAAGCAAATGATAATGATCCTCATTCATTCCCACAAAAATCGAACAACAAAGACATTCATTTATTCTGACAAAAATTGACACACATTCATTCACATAAAAATCAAATGACACATATCAGACATGCTAAACATACAATCTGGCAAGATGACAATTACATCAGATGTGAACACATTCATCCTGACAAAAATCATGAAAAGCCTTCACAACTCGGAATAAGATAGAAATATCATTCTCTTTCTGATAGTGTGATAAGATGTCAAAATTTACACATAAAACAATGAAAGAACAAGGCAGTACAACTGGACTCGAGAAAGAAATCTGTTCCTGGGTGCAATCCAGCTAACAAACAACAAAATGAAAACCATATGAGCAATGAAATACAGCAACATTACAACAATAGACCAGTCCTGAGAAGCTGCTATGACTATAATCATGAGGTGAAATTCTAACAAAAATATGGCAACTGATGAATCTTGGATACTTATCACCAAAGAAATGCAATAACTGACTGTAATGATGCAACATCATCAACACTAAAAGCTCAATCATCTGTGACCTCTACATGTAAAGAATAGCTAATAAAAAAAAAAAAACTTAAAAAATATTGATTTGCAAGCAAACTGCAATAAAATATAATTACAAGTATGAGCTGTCGGTGACCCAGGGCTGGAGAGGTACCATATTCCTATGGCTGGAAATACTCGACCTCAACTCTAATCCTAATCACTAAGCCTAGTCTAAACCCTAACCCAAACGCTTACCATGATCAGATATTCTTAAAACATGACAATGAATAAAATACCTATGCATCCAATTTACTATGCCTGCTTCCCTGTGACTCCACTAGCAACAGGTGGGCTCTAGAGTTCCTATGAATCCACTTGATAAAATATACTTCATCTGTGATACATTTAACAGAAACAGAAACATAAACATTGAAAGAAATATACCTTTTACTACGCCACGTTTGACACACTGAAAGTTGAAAGAGATCAACTGCATATTCCAAACCAATAAGAATTGTTTTTTACCCGCCTAATCACTTTTTGTTAGACACAAGGGCTGATGAACAAAGTTACAAGAGAAAAAAAAACACTTTTGTGCATTTTGCTTGAAAGGCATGCAATATTATTAAAATAGAGTCATTTTTATCAAAATTTTCAATGATTGATGTTTCGATTGAAAGAAGAAAAATTTTTTTTTTATCCTTCTTGATCATGCTTGTTCACATCTGGAATAGTGCAGAACGAGTAAAGGGATGGGTGAAAACCAAACAATAATGTCCCTATAACAAAAACATATAAGATGCGACATGATGAAATCAGGTCCTCGTCAAATTTTGAGAATATGGAGTTATTGGTACAAATGAAAAGCTTATTCATTTACTGTTTTGTGTGTGAAAAAATTTTGTTCTACCACAAGTAGAAGCCGAGCTGTTAGCAATTAAATGGGGGTTGCTGAAGCTGAATGTAACGAGAAAATGGCCGATCACTTTTGTAAATCCTTATTAATTTTTGTTAGCCCATCCCGCTAAATTACAAGTTTTTGGTCTTTACTCAATCTATTTCAGCAAATTTAACTCTAAAATGATGTAGAACGGTTCTGTGAAGAAAATAAAAAATTGGCTTAAAAATTTGTTCACTGTTGAAAAACGTGATTTCTCCGACTGCTCAATTTGATGAACGCCTAATTTCATCGCGTCATATATAGTAAGGACAAGAGGTGCATGAAGAACCAATGGAACATTACACACTGCAAATTTGAATACTGTGTCAACATACATCAAGTACAAAGAAAGTAATACTGTCAGATCCAATGACTGCAATGAATGGTATCATCTTTTTTTTTTTAAGCTGCTTTTATCTATAGTCATTATTGTAGGCAAGACAGAAATTTGCAGTGCCACTGAACTTTTCTGAGTTAGTTTTGTTTAGATTGGATATGACTGCAAGTAATGAAAGATCGTTGTCATCATTTTATCAATAATGCTGTAAGGGATGGGCAATCAAATGCCATCTTAGATGATAATGCAAATTCAGTATTCATGCCGAAGCCAAAAAAACGACAGGGCCACGGTATATCATTGTTTCAACATATAACATAAAAAGTTATTTCATCCACGAAAACATATTAATACACATCATCTGGTCATATCAAGATATTGTAGGAATAAATCAGTACAAGAAAAGTTATCACATAAATTGAAGAAACAAAGTTTATAAAAGAATATAAGTCATCTGTACACAGTGTTTTCTCCTAAAGAAACTTCAAAATAATACTTATCCTTAAAACAAATTCAATAACCAGATTGAAAAAAAAAAAAAACAGTATTTCATTTGAACAGGAATTCTGCTGGAGTATCAAATAATCAATACTTTCCATAAGATTGCGACATCCAAAGTTACTACCGATATCATGATATAAATTAATATTCTCTGTATAGCGGAAATAACTGTAATCATTTAATTTGGGTTAAAATTCGCTGCTTTCCGAATGATCATTCAAACTGCTGGAATAGATAGTTGAAGGAACATTCGCAGTGTTTAAAAAAATAATAATAATAATAAATCAAATAATAAACAAAACAAGTTTCTCCAAAAAAAAACAATGCTCACATGTATTTTGTCCATGATACATGTAACTGCGCACAGAGCACTGTGTGGGCAATCAGATACTGTAAGCGATCAACCCATGTTGTGCTGTTCCATCACAACAGAGGCAAGTTTTCACTGCTGTGAACAGAATGATCCTACTGTTCCAACATTTGATGTTTGTTTTGAATATTATGAAATTTGTGTGCCACTGTTTGGAAGGTTCAGTTACACTAGTGTCAATAGGGTACCAGTCTTGACTAGAATCAATAGAAGAGGCATAAGGCTGAGACTTGAAACAAGAACTTTGGGTGTCAGGAAAAGAACCCTTCCATCTGTGAGGTGAAATATCCATATTTTACATCTGGTTGGCTTTCTTGGGCAATCTTTGACACTAAAACTATTCGCTCACAGTCTGCCATGGAACTAAATCTTGAATTCATTTAAAAGGATGGTTAAAACCTTATCTAAACTCATTGTCACACCAATGGAACGGTATGGGATCCTTCAACAAAGATAAAATTTCAGGAAAACTAGTCCTGTTTGCCACCACTGGCTAAGTATCTCTACGAGTTAACGAGTGGGATAGCAGCATCGTTGGGAAACATGAAAAGCTGAAATTTAATACTCTGCAAGAATGCGGAAATGTCAAAATTAAAACAACAGTAGATTGCATTGAAGTGAATTTGAATTGCTCATATCTGAGATCATGCTTGTAAAGTTAAAAATGTAGGTGTGTTTGTGAAATGAACACTGACACTGTCAAGTAACAGCAATCCTCCTTCAGGTTCAAAAGATATATACATGTATTCTAAAGTGAGATGATCATCTGCAGGTTGAAAAGCAAAATAAATACCATAACCATATTGTAAAACATCTACATCTGCTATATAAAGAACACATCTCAGCCTTTGTAAAAGAAAGCTGAAACTTAAGAAAATCTGGTTATAGTTTTAATATTTGATACTAAAGAATACTGAACTATCAAAATATTTAATACTTAAAAAGATACAGTTTTAAAACTACAATTAATCTTGCAAAATACATTGTTCAAATATTATTAGCCTTCACACAGCTTGATAAACTACACTTTCAGGAATGTTGATGAAAACACAGTTAATACCTAAAAAAAAAAAAAAATACTCTTGGCTATAACAACATCTCTGTACATGCCAAATGGTCTGGGGAAGAACAGTGGGAATACCAGATTTATAAAAATCTAAGAATGGAATTCTTCTGCTTATTTAAAAAAAAAAAAAAGGCCTATTCAGTGCACCATAGGCAATGCCCTTAAGGCTGCTTGCTAGCATCTAGCACAATATATTAGTTCATTGCGCTGAAACAAACTATGAGATGCTTACCCACAGCAATTAGGACACCCATTTAAGCTTCACATTTATAACATTTGGTTATAAGAATTCAACATCTAGTATTGATAGTTGATGATGTGCACACACAAACCACAGACAGCATCACAATATCTCAAATCTGTATCTATATCAAATCTTTTGAAAATATCTTCAGAACAATATGCATGTTTTCCAAGTAATAGATAAAATGATATCCATTCTATTTTCACTCTGCTTTCCTTTCAGTCCAATCCT
Organism: Peronia verruculata; assembly: GCA_038406235.1. Lineage (NCBI taxonomy): Eukaryota > Metazoa > Mollusca > Gastropoda > Systellommatophora > Onchidiidae > Peronia > Peronia verruculata. Next base: position 3,070,675 of record JBCAUA010000016.1, on the reverse strand, counting down.
ATATTTGACACTGATGATTGATATGCTATGTAAATTATGACTGTGTACCCAGTTTTGATGAGATCTTACGTCAGAGCAAGTGCCCTTAGTTTATGACTGTACAAGACAGAGTAAAAGTAATAAAGGCTTGAAAGCAGTTAGGTAGGTGGTGCAGTGTTTTGATTTATTTTTTCTTGCAAATTTGTTGCCTGCAAAAGCTTTTGTTGATATGAGTAATCTCATATTTCAGCTCAAATGGCTTATTTTGAAAAAAATTGAGACACTAAGTCAAAAATCTTTTTTGCCCTTTCAAGTAAATGTTAGCGAAATTAACTCAGCCAATGGCATTTTGAACTGACACTGCCACAGCTAGAATATTTGTTAAAGTCACAATATCATCCTGGCTCTGCAGATTTCCTACCCTGTTAAACATATGTCAAGTGCTACAAAGCAACACTATGCCTCACAGTGGCAACAAAAGCAACAAAAAAAAAAAAAAAAAGATACTTGAAAATACCTCCTTCAATTCCATCCTATAATATGACACAACAATCTTGATGAACCATAATTTTTTTTTTTTTTTTTTGAACAATGCATATCTCTAGAAAAGGATGCAATGATGATGGCATTTTACAAGAACTTTATAAATAAGAATTTTACGTTTTTACTTATTTTATAGGAAAAAAAGTAAAACAAACTGTACTTCTTTTTGACCTTAAAATATTCTGACATTTAATTTGCTGTCAACAGCTACACTCATGCAATATAAACTGGCTTTTCCTCCAACTGCATCAAATAAAAGAGCGCCAGCTTTCAAAGATAAACAACATAAAAAAGGGAAACAAATTCTTTGGTGAATATATTATGAATCTTTTACATTTTTTTACCAAGATCATATAAGCACAACATGTGCAGATATAATACAAGGATCTGTCAACAAGACATTTCAGATAACAGGTTTTCAAGTTTGATAAATTAAAATTCAAATTACTAAATCATTTATATACCTTTATTTTATAGGAAAAGGTTCAGAAAGTGTATAAGAAATGAAGAGAGAATTCTCTTGCTAAAGCGCTTCACTGCTGAGTTGTGTCGTCTCGTGCAAATTTTCG
>JBCAUA010000016.1:3058434-3069484 GCA_038406235.1 Peronia verruculata | reverse complement strand
GCTTGGGATCCAAATACCCCCCCCCCCCCCCCCCAAGTTGTCATCTCAGTAAAAAGTAGCAGGAGAAAAAAAGTCTTTCCCAAATTAAAAAAAAAAAAAATAAATAAATAAATGATCCACACAGTTTCTGAAAAAAGAATGTTTCTTAAGGGGGATGCAGGTCCTGAGGTGATTTCTGGTTATGATTTTGTATGCTTGAACTAGTAGGGATTTTTTATGCTTCAAATTCAGATTCAGCATACTTAAATAAGAAGTGGTGGTGGCTAGAGGAGGGAGGGTGGTTCATATTCGTTTCCCATGGCAGTGTCACCATCTTGGGTTTTGTGCTTTGAAAATTGGCTATTCCAATTGAAAGACGTATATAGAACGTAACTATTCCAGACGATTTTCATAAATATCCAGGAGCCATAGGCTTTTAAAAATTGGCTTTTTCAAAAGCCTATGGCTTCTTGATAATTATGAAAATGGTTTGAAATCAAGCTTAGGAGTAAAATAGATCTGTGTTAAAAATAATATGCATTTGGTTTTGGGTTAAATGCCGTACAGTATCTGTCATAAATTTTTTGGAATATGCTTGTTTATGGACCTTATTTCTCAAGTTTTGTCAAACATCCAATTTTCTGTCACGAACATGAACGCAATTTAGAAAACGGAATACATATTACTGAAAAACATCAGATCAAGAATAGTGAAGACTATATATTGAAAATTTGAAGCCTGTCTTAGAGCATAAAATGTCTGCTTCTGGTTCCAGTCATTTTTTTTTTTTTTCTCATATTAGCACTCTAATCTAGTGATTAAAATTTAAAAAATCTGATTTTGATATCAAAACCGTCATTTTCAGGACCTATACCCCCCTTCCCCAAACTTACTGGTTTTTGGGTTTTTTTTTTTTTTTTTGGCGATGTACACATTTTGGTGAATCTGCTTTATCATAGTGTGTCCATTATAGTCATGAGGTGTGCACTGCCTAGATGTAAATCTTGATGTGCACTGTATACCTATGAGCTTTAACCATTTGAAAGTGAACAGTACTGAAAAGGTGTTAGCTAGGCAGTATCCTCCTCCATTCCCCTCTCTCTTTGTTTATGTATGCTTTTAGTGTTTGTCTGTGATACGTAAGTCATAGTCTGCATCTTTGTCAATTATTTAAGTACCTTAAAAAAAAACTATCACAACTTTTCCTATGTTTTAGAAAACTTACCACATGAAAAACAGGCTCAGCAAACAAACAAAATTGTTTATTCTTTATTTTGCTGTTGATCATGTCTTTTTTCTTAACCTATGACTGCTTAACTTACTCTTTTCTTCCATTACAGCCTTGAAGCTGAAACTCATCTGTTGTTTTTTCTTTCTTTTTTTGTCTCTTCTCATCTCACCCGTCCCTGCCCTGCCCCAACACCTGTGCCACGAAAAAAAAAAATGTCATGCCTGCCCTGTTCGTCCCATCCCACAATCTCATCCTGATGTGTTGCTGGACCACCTCTTGTCTGATCTGATCTACACGCCTGACAACACGCTGCTGCTGTCGTTGCCTACTCCGACCTGAACTGACTTCTACCCTACTTCGTCAAATCACTTGTCTGCCTTGCCATTCAAAAAAAAAAAAAAATCAAAACTTGCAAACACTGCTGCTGTTTGTCAAACCCTTTGTAGAAAGTCACTCCAGAAGCTCTCTTTATACTGTTCGGTATGTCAATCTTCTTGCTCTAACCTTTTATACCTTTTATTTATTTCCCCTCAAGTTTAGTCCCATCTCACTCTTGTCTTTCTAGTGTTGCCAATGCTTGGAATTTTTTATCTCATTTATGATAATTTTATGATGACGAAATATTAATAACTTATTCCCATATCTTTAAAATGGCTTGTATTTGATTCGGTCCCTTCGAATCACACTTCCAAACAAATTGGCTGGAATCTTTCTTACTATCTGAGCTGGTCTAACAATGGAGTATTACGTGATGTTGTATGATTCTTGGGAATCTGCTTGTTTTTCTTTTCCTCCTATTTTTTTTTTTATCCTCTGGAATCTTAAAATGTAGCTCTCTCACCTTTACCATTCATCACTTGATCATTTCTATCTCTGTTTTCTCTTATAATCTGTCATATTTCACTCATTCTGTCACCCACCAATGAATCTCACACACTCAGACTGAAATAGAAACATGAAGATGTGATAGTACTGTTCCTTCTTTTTCCTTGATCATTGGCAACGCTGAGTATTTAATACGATGATGAATATTCAGATTGCAGTATAGACTGGAATCAAACCTATGAGGCATATAGAAATAAATTTGCTGATCCTGAAGTACTACAGTATTTTTTTGTGGGGTGGTGGAGGGGGCGATTGTTCCATAATTAATGAGTGACATTAGTTCAGACCTGCTAGATGAAAATCATATGCCATGTAATTTGTAAAAGATTTCTGCAGTATGTTTGTAAGAACAAAAGTTCAAATGCATTTATAATACTTGTAATAAATTGTCATTCCCATTTCATAGTGGAAAAAGGTTGTATAGCAAAGATTAAACACAGTTTACTTATCTTGGTTTTAGCAAAAATAATTTTAAGTCTTTAACACCGGAGCAACGCTCACAACATTGCTGAGAAATTCCATAATGCGCATAATTACCTAAACTTTAATGGTATAACATGTATATGTCACACCCGTAAAAAATAAATCACAATTGAAACAGTACTACCCCTAAGTTTAGAAGCAATGAAAAAAAAATCTATCAATATAAGGTTTAAAATTCTGGAGTTAAAAAGTTAAAAATTTTACATCTTTAAATGTTGAATGCAGAAGATCAAAGTTTGCACTTGGAGAGGAAGTAAGAAGCAAGGCTCAAAAGACTAATTGTTGTGATGTACGTTTCTTAGATGTTTAGAATGTCACACAATAAGCTGTTAGTGATGCACTTTCCACTCATTTCAGAATTGTTATATAGTGTGCTTACTATAACATATTACTTGAAAAACAAATTATGTGGCAGGTTGGGGGATAAAAATTGTTCACATCTTTGCTAAGCCATTATTTTAAGAATAATGTAACTATTTGCTTTCATTGTCTTGGCAGGTAAGTCTTGCTTTTTTCTCTCTCTCTTTCTCTCTTTCTCTTTTAATGCAAGGCTGGCAGGAAGAACAGCATTTGATGTAATCAAGTTACTTGAGTTGCTTTCTGGTTTCAAACATCAAAATTCACAGTACACTTTGCGAATAATGCATGACAATGCAATGCATGTGGCTTACATTTAAGAGTTAACTGAATGGGAAAGGGATATAATTTCTGTTGTGTATTTTTTGGTCAGCTGGGTTTTGTTGATGATGGTTATTTTCATTACATTTATAGGAGCTGGCCATTATTATTTTTTTAATTTCTCAGCATTGTTTTCAAGTTATTAACATAGTTTCCTTGTTTGTTTTATTTAACATCTTTATGCCTAGATTATATATATATTTTTTTTGTGAAGTACCTGAAATGCCCATCTCCAGTGGATGTTTTTCATTTGTTTACATTTCTTTGATCAGGTGTGTATGGTAATGTGCACCGTGTGAAAATTCTCTTCAACAAAAAGGACAATGCATTGGTTCAGATGGCTGATGCTCAGCAAGCTCAGCAAGGTAAAAACAAGTTTTATTTGTAGTGCTTGTTTCGTTTTCATTAATTTTGTTGTTTCTCTGTACAGAATGGAAGATCTGGCCATTACGACATAACATCTTTTTAGTCTGTCATATTTTTCACCTTCAAAGCAGCAGATAGAACTGCCGTATTTCCATAATGTTCATTACTCATGCTCAAGAATTGACATTTCAGGTTTGAGAGGAGGCAGTATTTAAAGAGATAGGTCTCTGACACTTCAAGGGTTACTTATTGTCAGTGACTTTGACCTAGTGTAACATTTTACTTTGGTAATATTTCAGCTATCACCTATTTGGACAAAGCTCGCTTGTGGGGCAAGCAGCTGCGCGTGGCACCCTCCAAGCATCAACTGATTCAGATGCCCAAGGATGGACAGTCAGTAAGTTATGACATAGTCACGTCTTGAATAATGCCAGTTTATTGCACTCTAAAGGTAATTACAAAAATCCAGAAAATGAAACTTGTGTTTTGTTACGAAATAAATCTTTCTGAGTGGTCATTTTGCCCTGTACTTTGTCATTCTTAGGATGAAATAGACTGATAGAAATCTATCATTATTGTAGCAGGTCTTCATTTCTCCAATGGTATGGTTTTTTTTTTTTTTTTCATGTTAAATCTAACCAGTTCAGTACTTTTTGGCATGTCACTGGTGATCGTGAGGGTGACTTTCATAATGTGATTAAGTGTATGCAATGAGACTGATTCAATGAACATGTTACATGTTTGGAAGGGAAAAGAGCAGAGTTGCGGAATGACTTGTTGTTGGGCATTATAATGATTGCACATCTTTTCATTGAGCATCAAACTACATATGCCATTCAATCTCCTGCAGGCCTTTGTCAGTGGCCTTTGTCTTTTTAATCACACACACTTTCAAGCATTTGGCTAGCCAAACAAGTCATGATTGTCATTGTTTCTTGAGAAGCAGCACTGAGAAGTCAATGGGCAATAATGCAATTAAACCATAGACTAGTAATTAATGTAAGAAGCAGTATGTCCACACATTAAATTACACCCAGGGATTGTGTTTCCAAATGGCCTTTTCAGTTATTAAGAATTAGGGATAATACAAAATATTTTCCATTCCCAACAAATTGTATAATGACCTTTATATATATATTTTTTTTTTCTTTTTCTGCCCTGAAATCAGTCATACACATGTTTTGTTTTGTAATTTGGTATGTGAGTTGTTTTGTCAAAAATCAGGGATGTCAAATTTTTTGGCTTTCTTACTTTTGGCCGACTTTTACTGAACCCACAAGACTGACAATTGCAGTTTTATAATTTGAAAGGAATTTTCTTTTTTGTGCGAACAGTTTGGCATCAATTCTAAGATTGTGGAGGAAAAACAAAAATTAGCACAGAAGGAATTGAGTGTTTCTGGTTTTGTAACAGATGATTCTGACAAGCAGCAGGAAAAAATGAAAAGTGTAATCTCAAATCTCTTGTCAGATTTTTTTTGAGAGTTACAGATGTGCACATTTTGTTTTTCAGGATGCTGGTCTTACAAAGGATTTTGTGAACTCACCACATCACAGGTTTAAGAGGATGGGGTCGAAAAACTACATCTTCCCACCCACTGGAGTCTTGCATTTATACAATGTGTGAGTGGGGGGCAGTTTTGGGTCAAAACGTTACTTTCTGTTTTTGTATTTTTGGAAATTTATCGTGTGTGTACCAGATTGTAGGTCCAGAATATTCCTATGATTAAAAAATTATTTATTACAGATCATTATAATTTTTTTTTTTAATAGATGAGGGGTAGTCATAATACATCAGTGGTATTGCCAGCTCTTTCATTTTGTCCCTATTTTTTTACACAAAAAAGCGGTTCTGTTTTGTTTTCAACACGGAATGTCGAACTTCCACTTTAGTTGGAACTCCCCACTTTTTTGGTTGTCTCCATATTTTCTGCTTTTAACTTATTGCACAAGGTATTTGCAGTTTTATAATTTTTTGTCCGATACAAGTCCAGCATATGACAATGAAACAAAGTACCATACCATTATCTGCATGCTCACAAAATGTTGTTCGGCGACTGTCTGAAGATCAGGATCAGTGCTTAATTACTCATGCCTGACAAGATGCAATCGCGTGGTCATGTGGGAGTTGATGGAAAATCAGCACATCAAAGTATTGACAACAAATAATATGCCCATGGTCTTAGAAAGATTAATGTAAGAGAGCAACTGTTCACTATATCTAGATATGGTAAATAGATGTAGTTATTTTTGGTGATTAAGATGGGGGGGCTGATGTTTCTACTTTGGCTTTTTGCTAATGAGTCAATAAGGCAACTCAAATTCAACATGGTCAAATTAGAAGAAAGAAACCTGAAGTCACTCATGGTTGCCATGGCAACAGCCGCTATCTTGGATTTTGCTATGCCATATTGCATAACTTTACTTTTGATAGGCTCTGAACTTTACCGATAAGCTTTTAATTTTGTGTACATATTTTTACTATTCCATGTCAACCAGACAACCCATCAAGTTTTCAAGGAAACATTCTGAAATGTTTGAAATTTACACGCATACAGGCTAAAAGAAAAAAAAGTTATGTACTCTCAACTCAAAACAAGTGACAGCTCTTCAGTATCTTTAGTACATTTTTTTTTCATGTATTAAGTCTGAGACTGTATGTGCGAGAGCATTTTCATGAAGGAGAAATGTGCAATGGCTTTTTGCACATAGGAACTCAATGAGGATTGAAGGAAAGATATATTTTGTTTCAGTATTTGACACGGACCATTAAGATGGTGGCAAATTAGAGCAAAGACATTTTGCAATGAATACATGATTAGAAACCATGAATGCTGTCTAAACTCGGCCTTTACTTTATACAGGGCTACTTTGGAGGAAGATGATATCCGCAACATGTTTTCACAGTATGGCACAGTGAAAGGCTTCAAATTTTTCAAGTAAGTGTGATGGTTGTGGTGACGAGGAGAAATAAAGAGTAATCCTGTACAATGACAGCATAATGACAGCATAATTGTGAGAACAAGGCTGTTAACAATTTGAGAATAGAAACTAAACTTAGAGAAACAGAACTGCTGAAAAAGAGAAGAAAGAAAAAAAATTAACGAAAAGTACTGCACAGTCAATTCTTGAGTGCTTGATCTGACAGGAAGAAAGTTAAGTCAAGCTAATTGGGCTTTAAGCTAAGTAAGGTGTCGGTGTGATGATGGCATGTATATAAAAGAACTTATGTGGCATGTATATGAAAGAAATTACGTTGTTTTCTTCATCACATGCGGGTGTCGTAAATGTTGTCTTTAAGCAGAAAAGAATCCTGATAATTCATAATTGAGGGATACCTGTTTGTAGGTCCTTTAGATATTAAACTGTCTTCCACATTGTGACATGGCTGTTATTCAGAAAATTAAGAACTAAATGAGCTATATGCATTTTGAAACCCTAAATTTGCGGAATTCAGCACCTATTCAGAAACCTATCAGCAACATGATCCTGTATTTTAATTCTTGTAATATTTTTCTAATGACTTCAAGGTGTCATCATAAGCAGGTTGATGTATTGTAGCTCAAGTCCCAAAAACCTAAATGAGTGCATGTGCATGTGGTGTCAGCTCCGAGTTTTGTACTGTGATTTTGTTAAACCAAAGGCTATATATAAATCTGCCTTTCTGAAATGGCAAGATCACACATGGTAGTATATTCTATTCAAGTATTTGGCATGTCAATTTGTCACTTGATGAAAAATATGATTTTTGTTCTTGAAATTTTTGTTCAGGCCCTGTCAGGGTTGGCTATCTGGCAGTTCTTCTGTGCAGATGGTTGAGGTGGTCAGGAAAATGGTCAAGACAAAAAAAATTTGACCAAGCAGACGTGTCCAGCTACCTGAGGTCAAGTGCTCTGTGTTTTTTTAGTGAAAAATATTTTTGGTTGGGCTCTTACTATTCCCATCAGGCGTTCTTCATTATGATCAGATTTAGATGTTTCCCTCTTTTTATTCTATAAATTTTTTTTTTTTTTAAACATCTATTGCAGCAATGACAGAAAGATGGCACTGATTGAAATGTCGTCTGTGGAAGAAGCCACCTTGGCACTGATTGTGAGTCATTTTCTTCTCTTTTTTTTTTTTTTTTAAGATTAGCTTCATCTTATGTTTTGCTGTCATCTCAAGGAGATGACTATGCTGATGGCTATAGTGGGAGGATGCCACAGTCTTTTTCTTTATTTTCAAGCACGGATAGAACAGCTTTTGGTTCCTGCATTTATTTTGAAAAGCTTAGTATAATATTTGCCACACATCATGGAAAGATTAGGTAGTATAAATATAAATTTCAGGCTTTAAAAAGGGGGTATCTCAGATTTTTGCAATTTTTGATAGTCAAGTCTAGAAAGGCCCTGAATTTAAAACCGGGGGGAATGTCCATGAAAAGTCAATACTGGAAGTTGAAGCAGAAAATGTGGGCCCCAAATACCCAGGTCCCTTGCCTCAAAGTTGGGACAAATCTGACTGAATTTGTTTGTGCAAAGCCCATTTTGATTTCTACATAACATGCTCAGACCTGCCTTCTCAACTGTGTTACGTGGGATCCTCCCCGCATTTTGACCCCCACAATTTTGCCGTCCCATGCCATAAACATAAATTCTGGCTTTCTCGAATGACCGACATTTTAGAACATTTTTCTTTCCATCTCATGCTTTGGTGTTCCGTCTCATGCTTTGGTGTCTTTCAGAATGCTGCATGAGTAGTATCATCACCCTCAGTAGAGAAAATAAATTCCACTCTCCCATGTGTTGCTATAAACAATGGTCCCGTCTGCTACTGTTGCCAAGGCCTGTTGCAGGCCAACAGTACATGAGGGTGTAGTCCATACTGTACATGTAGTGTTATGCCCCGCCCACATGCTACGAGGTCATTCACATGTGGCTGTCATTCTTGATCTGGATGTCAATTGGCCCGCGATCGCTCTTGTTGTTTCCTTCTGAAGCTGTCTTTGAGTAATGGTGATGTTCCATCATACCCCTCATTTAATATTTTCATTTGAAGTGAGCATGTTGCTTACCGCAGCTATGTCAAGTTGCGACTGTCAGATCTTCTAGGGATCAGTCACACTCACAGGTCAGGTCCGATGCTGATGAGTGGTTTAGCTTATGAATGTTTGTCATTGGCTCCACAGGCTGAAGATTGCAGGATGCTTGGTAACTTGTATCATCATGTAGATCGAGGCCTATGAGTCTGTTTACTTTACATAAAAGGGAATAAAAGAAAAAAAGACCTGAATTTCGGTGATTCCACTGCAATTTTGGTGTAAAATTTGACCCGCCTGTCATTCTGTAGAATGTCCTTACCAGCATACAGCTGTTCCATAGCGGCGCACTTAGTTGGCTGGCCGACTTGATCCCGGGCTGGAGGTCATGTGCCGGTCATGCTACTTCCCTGTACTGGCCTGCCTTGTGGGCTGTCTGCCACCTTACTTCAAACAACATACACATGAAATAAGGCTTGTTTTTAGTTCAGTGATCACAAACAGTGCGATTACAATCCAATGACCAGACAGAGACAAAGATGTACTTTACGACAGTACTAGTTTTATTTATCTGAATAAATTATGAAATGTCATATCAACAGCCCCAATACCAAAACTGAGCCTGACCCTAAGGTTCAAATGACAGGAAATCGTTATTGAAAAAAAAATCTTATAAAATTAACTGAACCTAGGAATTTACAACAATATTCATGTACATTTGTGAAATGGCTTAGCACTGACCAAGTTTTCCATATCTATGAGATCTGTCAGTCTCATTTTATCACAGAAAGGGCCCTACCTTTCATAAGATCTTATGTATTCAGACACCACAAGCATGGATACATTGCTTTGGGTCCTGATAAACCGTATTGCATTAGATCTACACCCAATAAGAATACAACTCTTTGTTAACCTTTCCATTTGCATTTCTGGAGAGCATTCATTCCCTGCTCTCTAAGTCTAGATAGAGCTGATTCCAAAGAACACACAAAAATTGGCAAACGACGCAAATCACAAAAAGCGGTAGTGTTTGTCTGAATAAACATCAAATGCAACAAAAATTGGCATGTGAACACTGGACACTAATCTGTGACATGAAATTGAAAATAGCATAGAATTCTAGGTGCCAACTATTTAATATAATTTTTTTTAAATCTCAAATTTGAATCACTCAGAAGCTTTAAGTACATCATTTGTAGAAGGTAAGAGAATGCTTACAAACATAGACAAGAGGCAAAATTCAGAATGCGGGTTGTAGAAGAAAACCAGTTTTTATTTGATAGGAAACACCTCTGGATTTATAAAACAGATAAACTTTAGATAAGGCTGTAAATTTAGGGACAATTATAAACACCGTGGTCAGCGGGAGCTGCCTGTCAGGCCTTGATTTATGACCTCCTGCCACTGGTGGTGGTCGTGTGAACTAGCTGCACCGCTATGAGAATGGAACAGAACAGCCGTGAGCAAGAAGGCGGCTGTTATTGCCCTTCCTTTTCTTTTTCACAATAGTCATCACTGTTATATTTTAACCAGTCCACTGCTAAGAATTGCAGTTTCCCATGAGCAAGTAGAACCATCAAGAATCTAGATAGATTGATAGAGAGGGAGAGAGAGAGAGAGTTTTACCAAAGCATAGTAAACCGAAGGAACCGCTGCTCTGAAAAACACGTTTGATATTTGCAGAATAAGGCACCAACTGAAAGCTCTCACTAAGGGAGGGCATATCTCTTTTGGTGATATAATGTAAGACAGTATTTAAGATAAAATTATCTGCTAACATCACATCAAATTCAGGATTTGGTCCCTACTGAATCAAAGCCAATGGAGGTAATTTCTGTGTCAGTGAACGCAAGTAATGTACACAGATTTATAACACCAGTAAGAACAATGGTGGATTGTCTTTGTGATATTTCAAGTCGTCTTTTTTAATCTTCAAGCGTTGTGGCAGTCTATCATCAGGTATAGTCTCTTGATGTTCATGTTTGTTAAATAATTTTGACCCTTCAAAGTCCTGTCCACAAACTGAGGACATTCAGTTTGGATTTTAAACAGTTAAGTTATGCCTGCCTAATGTACACATGTATACTAATGAAGTATGCAAATGAGTTATCTCCTACTCTTAACTCATGCAGTTTAGGTAGAATATTTATTGCTATTCTTATCGTGTAGATTTTGTTTGCTTTTGACTCCCAATTGACAAAGAAATATATCTTTTAAAAAAAAAAATAATATGCCAATTAGCTAATTAATTATGTGCATTTTAACGACTTATCCTAGAAAAATCTTGAACTTTTTAAGGGGATCCGCGGTGCGAATATTCAGTTTTATAGAAAACAAATCGATTTTTTAGTTACTGCCGATTTCGACGGGAAAATATGTCTAGAATCCGTTTCTGTAGGTCTCTTGGTCCCA
>JBCAUA010000016.1:3047596-3058334 GCA_038406235.1 Peronia verruculata | reverse complement strand
CCCCCCCCCCCCCCCCCCCCCCCCCCCCCCCCCCCCCCCCCCCCCCCCCCCCCCCCCCCCCCCCCCCCCCCCATACATCTTGACAACTTAGAACCGAACAGAAAAGAGATTTTTACCTCAAGCTTTTCAGTGCAGAACAGACAGCTGTTTTTGAACTCCGAAAAGCTTGTCCCTAGCTTTAATACTTCATGCCCCCACCTCAACCGGCATCCCACCGCTATCCACTCCTTTTCCCTCACCTTCCTCTCCCCACCCCACCCCAATCCCCTACCCATATCCCTCCTCCATCCCCCCCCCCCCTTCCAATCCTATACCCAATCCAGAAATCGCGGTCCTGGCTTAAACAAATAGTTGAGCAGGATGAAGGCGCAAAGCAAGTAAGGAATAAAAATTATTTTATGACGGTCAAGGTTCGCTGGCTGTGCAAGCCTAAGCGTTTTCCAGTTGACAAGAGAACGAGCGACCTTTCGAACACTGCAATATACCAGGCCACTCGAACCATCTGATAGACTGAAAAATTACCACCAAATACCGACCTGTGTGTGCAACGGTAGCCTGTCGTTTGATGCCTTAGTTTTGTGCTTTTGTCAAATTATATCTCCTTGGCCTTTCATTTCAAATGACAGTGAAACGTGGAACAATGAAAAGGCCGAGCTGTGTATTACATAATTATGTCTCTACTTCAATCGATTCATTTTTTTAAAGTTTGTCTGGCGATCATCTTGAATATTTATCCAATGTCTATGAGAAAACAAAGTATAGCAATAAACTGAACCCACAAAGCAAGCTAGGGAGAAATAAGAAGCTAAAACAACAAAGGCATCACAGTATAGCAGTGGCATTAGAAAAAAAAAATAGTTGTAATATAAAGCTTACCTCACTTGAACAACATAAACCATTCTCCATAGATAGTCCCTACCATCATCTCATCAAGTGAAGATCAGTCCTGATTCATTATTATGAATTTTTATGTAACTTATTCTGAAAAATAACGTTTCCTTTTTTACCGTAAAATTTTGCTTTCAGATTCTGTTCAAGTGATAGTAGCATACCCCCCCCCCCCTTTCTTTTCACATGCATCGTTCATTTTGCGTAGAAGACCCATGTATTTCGTTTCATTCAAGAAAATAAGACCTTCCTTTAGACAATCGGACTGACAATGTACGGCGCAGCAGAAAGCGTGGCTTTAAAACTGTTCCGTTCTGTTAGGTGTTAACTTTCAAAACAGGTGCCAACATTTTATTATTGATATCGGCGAATGGCAGGAATGGTCCACACTGTTTTCAGCCATTCCAACTATTTTTCTTCACACATTTTTGTTGCTGTGATTCTAATTTGACGATAAATGGAGACTAGGAAAGAGGATGGCAGCACAGAACTAGAAAAGAAGGTGGAAGAGGAGGGAGAGGAGGAGTGGGGGGGGGGGGGGGAGGAACTTACAATCTCTAAATGTTGATGCACTGTGTTCCTAATATTAGTATTGACTTAATTTCTTTTCCAAAAAAGGTTTGATAGTGTTATCCTGATTTTATGGAGGACAAACCCAATTATATTTCTCTATCAGAAGGAGAGAAAAATCACCATGCGATTTTATTCACGCGAGCAAAGAGGCATAACTTGGGTCGTTATTTCCTCTGTGCGTTTTCTTTATTAGCTATTTATTTGTTTCTTTTCACGACCGCTACATCTTGAGTCGTTTCGCTGGCGTACCGTACGGACGAAGGCACAGGAATCAGTCTACGTCGTGTTCCCCTTCCCCGCCTTTGCTCCGTTGGCTTCACGAGAGTTCAAGGGACTCGAAAACCTCGAGGGTTCGTGGGTGTGTGGGTGGGACTTGCTTGAACCAGGCGCGCCAACAAGTTTTCGGAACGGCTTAGCTTAGGTTAATACTTTTAAACTGTTGTGGTCCGCGATAGGCCCATGTCTCACTCTGTTTGATCTAAGTGTATTTTCTGTGCTTGTAGGCCCAACGTTGGCTTCTTCTTATCGGGAGCTGCTTGGAGGCGTCGATTCTCTCTTGTGTTTCCTTTCCATTCCTGCTGTCGTTCTTGATCTACACTCTTGTGGTGCATTGTTGATTTAAGGTGCACAACTTCTATTTTTTATCCTCGGTGAAAGTGATTATCTTTCTTGATAAGGATAAGGTAATTATAATAATTTGCAATGCAGATGGTTTACTACCTGTTGTGTAGCTGCACTTTCTATATGTGGATGTGGTGATAAATTGTGAATTATCAATATCAGGAAGTATAACTCTATTGATGATATGTGGATTTTTTTATGTTTATTTCGATGTAATTATATAGGCCTTATAATTTAATACATAGATGCCGTCTACATATTGCAAATAGCAAAGGACAAAATCGGGTACAGATTTGATGACTCTTTCCCGCAAAGGTCACCTTCCATCAGAGTGAAGGTATCAAATATAGGCCTAATCGCTCATCTTTAGCTTAAGGAAGACAACATGCTAAAACCGCCTGTTTCAAACCACTTCATTCTGTAGAGAAGCCAGCTCACCCTCCATAACACATGTTAAGTCGCTGCTCTGAGCTGAGATAGGTAGCAGCCGGCATACAGGACATGAAATTAATTACTGTCATACCACCTTAAGGATATGAACAGCGGAGAAAATCTCATAAAATTAAAATAATTATTATTGCAGCGTATTTGCAGACTTCAAGTGGCAAGAATGTGTTAAGCGAGAATAAACAAATAAACACTGAGCCAGCCGTCTTTGAAAAATGTCTCCATGTGACATAAATATTTGATTTCTGTACACTTTTATCTAATTTTATTTTATTTATTGTATTTCATGGTAAGTTACCCCACTTTTCTTTCTGCCCGTCTTATGTTCTTTCATTCTTCCTTCCATTTTCCTTTCTTTGTATCTTCTTTTTCTCACTCTCTTTCTTTCGTTCTTCATTCGCTCTTTCTTCTTTCTCTCTTTATCATTTTTATTTTTATTTATCTCTTCCTTAATATTCCTCTCTTTTCTTATCGCTCTCTCTTTACATTCTTTTACGTCTTTCAACCACCTGGAGGTGATTGTCTCGTTTTCTCCATTTCTTTCTTTTTTCACCCATTCTTTCTTTCTCTCCCCCCCCCCCTTCTTTTTTTTTTTTTTGTTATTGTTTTTGTTCTGTCATTTCTTAGCATATTTTATCCTTCGGAACGACTGTAGGCATCAAGGCCGGGGGGGGGGGGATATGATGATAATGGAGTAACCAAAAATCGATTCAGACTTAATTTTAAACGTCGTAACATGAGTGCATCTAAATCGAACATCAGATCTCTAAAAGGTCCGCAAAGGATATAGTTTTTAATGTACTAGATCTAGATCTAGATCTATATTGTCAGAGAGGAAAAAAGCCCGTTTGCGTCGTGTCAGTATTTGTCAGTGATCCAGGACAGTCCTACCGTCTCAGTTAGCAAGTCAACTGGGTCATACCTGCGATCTCTCTCCCCGTGCCCACCTCTCCGTCCTTTGGGCTCTCCCCCCCACCCCCCCCCCCCCCCACTACCTTTTGTCTGGCCTCCAACACCGGGTCTTTTTCTCTCGTCCTGTCCCTCTCTGTCTCTCCCTCCCTCCCTCCCTCTCTCTTTCTCTTTCTCTCTCTCTCTCTCTCTCTCATTTTATAACATAAATCTGCTCGGTGTCTTATGAAAACCGGACAGCCGGCCATCCCCGCTGTCGCGCATGGCCTGAGATAGAGAGCTGTCGGGTGACTGCCTGACTGGCTTTGCTGGCTGGCTGGCTATGACCAAGTCGCTGTGCTAGCCGAACTCAAGTTGCAGATAGTCAAGCACGAGCTAATCTGAGGCTCTTATCAGATTAAACAGTATCAAGTGAATCTGCCCTGCCTTGTTAACTTTCACTATTGCCGTCATAATAGCAATATGTATATTATTATATTTTCTATTATGTCAGGAATAATTACGACACCAGACTCCCCCCCCTTTTCACCCCCCCCCCCGGTGTTTTGATCTTTACCGCAGTAACAACGAGCTTATCGTTTTGTATTTTAAACATTAAACCGATGCAACATTCGTAGACATGGATTCTACTTTTCTGTAACTCTTTTTGTGAGAAGAAAAAGTGGAATGTTTTCTGTCATTATGCCTATCAAATATTTAGTTAATGCACGGTTCCGAAAATGATATGACATGAAGAAGCTGGACAGGTGACAGAAATATATCAAGTTGTAGTATTTCCACAAATTAGAGCTTACAAGAATTTCTACTCGTGTATTTAAGGACTTGGTCAGTATGTCTGTAGCGTCAGTTTAATGATAAATGCATTCAAATAATGATTGCAAAATAAGGAGAAACTAAAAAATTGAAGAAAAAAAAAATGTCGATGGAAAACACAGCTCTCAGTTATTTTTGTTTCAACACCAGGAAGCCACACTATTTATGTACGATGGGAGAGTCTAGAACTGTTAAGCATAATAAATTAGCACATGTGCACAAAGTTTTAGTGTATATGATAATGTGTGTGTGTGTGTGTATGTGTGTGTGTGTGTGTGTGTGTGTTGCATCTGCCTGTCGATTAATGGCCCAGAAAGAGAAAAAGAAACATAATATGTGCTGTTTGTGTGTCTGTTTTGGAGTTGCTATTATTGGTATTGTCTTTTAGCTGTTATCTATAGCAGGCCCTTTGTGAGTCATAATCCAGCAGTTACATCACAGTTTAAGATTACCTCACACGTGGCACGGCCAGTGCATCGACATAGCTCAGTCTTTTGCCTGCTGGCGTATCAAGCTGTACAGCATCTATTTACCAATTGAGCGTTGTCACTATTATTTTTGTTTTCTGTGTAGATTTTCATACTGTAATGTGTAGGCCTACAGTACGAGTATTATAATACATATGCATACTGCCTCAGAGCCATTATGGTTGTCTCATGCTATTTCTGTCCAAAAATAATGACTAATATCATCACATTTGCAACTATGTAACTGGTGCAACATAATTCAGCACTATTGTGCATGACATTAATATATATATATATATATATATATATATTTTTTTTTTTTTTGGTAAACTTTTACACATAGATTGATTTGCATTCAGATGATATGTCATCATTTTTTTTTTCTTAGCATAGTTAAGGATCAGATCTGATGTCTTGTCGTGAACAGTCAGTTTTATGAAATCTTAACATTCTTTTCACATATAACTGGTCACGGTCAATAGAAATCTATATCTGAATGAGACATTTCGTTTTAAGACATATGAGTCTTCTTGGATGCAGATAAAATGCAAACTTTCTCTAGGAAAAAAAAAAAATGTCTTACTGTGGAAGCGAACACTGTTTTAGTTGAAACAACGAAAACACAAAGAGAAAGAAGATAAGGTCAAAGTGAGTCTCATGACGCCATCATTTCCCTCACTCGCAGCACATTTGAAAGAACCCCCGGTTCTCTCTCCTTCGTTGTTATGATCATTGATCTTTTCGATCAGTCCTATCGATTTCCTGATCTATTTTTCCTAGGCTAACTGTTGGCTCTGTCCTTTTGCCTGACCGAGCAGAATAAAGTATGTGGATCGTGTCGTACGATGCACCTTTGTTTGTCGCAACAAAAAGTGATGCCGTGCCGTTTCAAGACGACCATAGTCCAGGTCACGTGGGGGCAGTGAAATCACGTGAATAATGCAGAGCATCTTACCGGTACGGTAACGACTTGGAAAATAGGCCTCACACCGGCTATTACTGCATACTTCACCAGTCTCCGGGAAACCGCCACTACTGAAAGCACTCGCCTATTCAAAACGACCACGTCCTGGGCACATTGAAAATGTTAGTGGTCGGAGGCCGCTGGGGTTGAAAGGGCTTTATACTGCTGTGTCCTGTGGTATTTTCTCAAAGTCAAAGCCACGGAAATTCACACAGTTAAGGACAGCATCAGTCGCCTGACACTGAAGTATGTTTTAAATTCATGCACGACTCAGGTATGGTTGCCTGGTTTTTCAATCGCAGCTTTGTGTCTTTAGTGTCTGGAGAGGAAATGATAGAATAACATTATATGTATGCATTTAAAGAAATATACTAGATCTATTTCTCTGCTGTTTGGTCGTTCTGAGACATAAGGTAAGATTCATTTTTGTACATTCACGTCGAGCAGATTTTAGAAAAGACATTTGCTAAGAAGAATCTTCTGAGGTGAGCATTTCCTCAAGTATGCCGACTTTTTGGAGTCAACTGATCTCAAGAGATCACGCATTGCAGAATTCTGCTTTGAAAGACTGAAAACCATGTCATGAGATTATGCATTGTTTTGACTGCCATGGTCCTTCCTGACAGTAGTTTTTTTTTTTTTTTTAAGTCACTAGGACTCTCTCTCTCTCTCTCTCTCTCTTGGTGAAAATGGATTATATGTTACAGCGTGAGGTATTGTAAGACAATGTTGGCATTAATAGTCATGCTGTTTTTCATTGTCTTTTGCCCTTATGGTTTCTGGTATCGTGCTCTTTTATTATAGCAGATAGATATCTTGATGAAAGCGGCAAACTTAATAAAACTGTTATAGGAGGTCTTGACCCCAGTAGACAGGGGTGCACGAGTATCAGTGTTTATTTACAGCTCATAAATCTGCCTACGTTGTCCGTAGAGTAGCAGGCATAAATATGCCTTTTTCACGTGCGCAAGCGCCCAGACAATGCTTTTGATGTCGGTTAGACGATCTCTTTCCACATCTACATGCTAGTTAACGTTGAGAAAGTTTGCGTATTTGGCCGATCGTTGACTTCTTCTCCTCTGAAACCAGTAGCTTCAGCACTCACCATGCAGTTATAACTCTCTTCTGGAGGAAGAAGTGGGGAAACGCATCGAGAAGAACTCGTGAGGTTGAGAGGAAAAGGGCGGGATGGTTGGAAATAGAAGGAATGGAAAAACAGACTAACGCCAGGAGTGTTTTTATGTTACATGATCTCTTTGCCAGCCTCAAGCGAAACAAAAATAATGTCTTTTGATGGGAGATAGTAGCATATTCCATCTCCCTAGCGCGAGTCACGTGGCGGTTGTTTTGATTCATTTCTCCAACAGAAGTGAAAATGTACAGTTTTTAATTGGAAAATAAACGTGGTGACTTTCTCATACTCGCAAGAAGGGTTTGAACTAAATATCTTTGGGATAATAGCGCTGCAGTGAAATTGAGCTTCATCGAACCTACAAATGCATTGTTTACGCCCTAGAAGTTAGCATCGATGAGGCTACAGATTGTCCTTTCGTGATAAGATAATGAGAAGTTAAAATGAATGCGTTCTCACAGATAATCTCACTGAACATGGTTACACGAAACATCGAGCCAGAGGAAGTGTTAGTGCTTCAGAAGTAACTTGTCCAAGTTAATTAGTAGAACAGACTTCTGTCGTCTGAAAAATACAAAGGCTACACAGAACTTACGACACCTAGTAACAACAACAACAATAACAACAACCGATGCGTCACTGTGTTATTTATATGAGTTTAAGAATTCTGTGGTAAGTGGGATGTGAAGCGTGGGGAGGTAGTGAAACGATGAGAAAAATGTGTGGGCACAACAGATCAACATCGTCTCGAAATAATTGTAAACTTTGGTGAAGATTCATTCATGCAAAAAGCAAAGTGCCCAGAAAACGGGCATGAATACATCATCATAAAGAGATTTCTCCCATTGTTTTACTTGCAATGACAAAAGAAACACAAATGTCTGCTGGTCCACTGGTCGACCAGAACTATTTTTCTTGACATACAATTTTTCGATAACAAAGCGAACAGCTGTCACCGAACGTTCGAAGTGGATAGAAGATGTCTTATGAATTCTATTAAGTGTTAAATGGCTGTCAGCAGGCATGGTGTGGTGTAAGCAGGAACCATTTTGTTGCCCTCTTGTTTCCAAAGCGTAGCACGAGTCGTTAGCACCACCGTCCTTCCTTCAACAACAAAATCATCTGTCTCGTCTTGCCTCTGCTGTATGCTGTGCATCCGTCGTTTACCAAACTGCCACAAGGAGTTGAAGGTCCCTTTCTGCCCTGTAATGGCAACCACATATTCGAGAGGATGCATTCCTTTTTTCTTCCTCACCATTCTTTCCCATCACCTTCTAGCTACTGCCCTTGCCTTGGTTTTGGTGTTGTCATCAACATTCCAACAGGGGGGGAAACGTTTGGAGAATTTTCGGAGTCCCCCCCCCCCTCATTTTTTTTTCTTTTTAATTCTTGAACTCTCACGTGTATATGTACTCCTTTCCCTTCCCAACCCTCTACACAAAACACATTTCCCGACTCCCTGTCCTCCTTCCCGCAGGAACGAAAAATTGAAGAATGCATAGAAAAGATGGGATTGTGGCGCCTGTTACAGGACAACTACGTAATAGGAAAGAGTGAATTGGTTGGGGAGTCTGTAGTCTCCTTTGCTACGTTCCCGTTGTCGAAATGCTCTCGCTCAAGCGTCGTTAGTTTATTTTCCCTTCTTGACGTGGCGACCTGAGCTCTGTAAGGTTGGGCTGTACTTTAGGCCAACTTATTTTTGAGCTTCACTCTGAGCTGGGGAACTTCCCCCCCCCCTCCCACTTTGCCCGTCCCCCCATTTTTTCCGCTTCCCCGGGGATGTTATAGGCAACGGTGAAAAAAATGTAACGGTTACGGAAAAACGAAAGGAGCATACCGTAGAAAAAAAAAAAAAGAAGAAGAAAGAAGCAAATATCAACTGGTTCACACGAGGTTTGCAAACCATCCTTGTAGGTTATGAGGGTGTTTGGAGGGCTGGGAGGCATTAGGGTATGTTTTCCCTTACCTCTCTTGCCCCGTATTCTTGCAACCAGGAAGACGTGAACAAGTTACTTGGCTTCCCTGCGAACTGGATGTCTACCATGAGGTCTGATGGGTATAAGTTTCCTGAAGTCGACGGCTCATGTGAGTAAGCGGCAGTCAAGTTGTTTCTCACCACTTTGTGGCGAATGACTGTACTGAGGGCGCATTTACCCTTAAGCTCTAGCCTGTTGGTTGTCGAAAACGTTGTTTATTAAACACGATTTTTTTTTTCCAAAGTAGTGAGTTTCGCTTTATTGTACGTGGTGGTGTGATGTGGCGTCTGCTTTTACTATCAGGTTCCTGTGATTATTCTTGATTAGAAGTACATGTAGTCGGACGGTTTACTTTAGTCGCAATTTCAATACCATTGCATATTTTGGCTATGAACTTTTGGTTTCCCTTTTGCTTTAAGTACAGTGTTCTACTTAATTTTCTTGTTGACTATGAGATGGATTGGATAATCGTCAGTGACATCCGCGAATTGCCTGGAAAAGCAGAATTTTTTTTTTTTCTCTTTCATGAATAGCCATCGGATAAAATGTCTTGGGGATCAGTAATTCTGTTCTGAGTTGGTCACTCACATGCTGTTAATCAACAAGTGAGTCAGATTCAAAAGTTTCCTCAGGTAATGCATTCCCATCGCATTTTTGTTGTTTTTTGGACAGTTATTTGGAAACGTTGGGGGGGGGGGGGGGATCAATCGAGTCCTTGTTACTGATACCTGTCGAAAAAAAAAAAAAAAAGGTTTGCCAACCTTTAATCCAAATGAAGTATTCATGCACTGTGGTAGAATGATGTAGATCATTATTACACATATAGCTGTATGGGCTTCTTGAACAGACCAAGAGTGCGAATTCGACTCAGTTGTATTTTGTTGCAAATCGTATGTCACAACTATTCTTTCCCAAAAGTTTTTATTGACCAAAAGTATGGCAATTGGTGAAGGTAAACGTTATTTTGGTAATGATTAAAGCAATTTTGCTCGTGATATTTACTCGATTCGTAATTTCTGTCGTCATGACAAGGAATTTGCTAGCCAACGTCATGATCTTATTCTGATCTACCACCTTTAAAGCAACTGTGAGCCTCCCCTGCCTTGTGGAAGGTCTCTGAGTACATTTACGTCCATTTGCAGCACGGCTTTTACGAGCTGAGTCCACAATGCCGTTCTTGGCATGGAGTGTGTAAAAAAATACATTGATCCAAGATGGCACAAAGTGTCATATCACTGGATGAGCGAAAAAGGACTAGATCTAGATTGTACTTTCTTTCTTACAGGGCTTTTTTTTTTTTTTTTACAAATTTTATTGTTAATGAAGTTATGGAGAGGCGGTTTCAGAGATGATTATTTGTCTTCTAACATATGAATAAAATTCATATGGCATGATGATAATTATGTAAAATGTAATTCACTCTAGCAATCTAGAAACATACTAGCAAACTTTAATGTATTGGTGGTTGAAATATGATGTGACTGACAAAATGCAGCTGCTGCTCTGCAGTCATAAACATATCCCGCGCAAAGTGGTGAGGTTTCACTTTGCCAATACATAGCATCGTAATTATTCTCCCCAATCAATTTTTAAAACCATACTCTTATGAACCTTGAAATGGTGTTAACATTGTAATGCGTGGGGGCAAATTGCCTAGTTTGCTGGCGCCAGATCTCTGTACATTTTTTAATGTATAATTTAATAACTGGTCGTCAGTCTCTAGTTCCTTGGCCCGTGCCAGTGTGTAGTGTGTTAGATCTCGGGATTGTTACACCACGATATTCAGACTTGGGACAGACCATATCTATGTCACCTGAAATCGTTAGAACCTGTATGCTGTGAAACAGGACTCGGGTCCCATGCTACCCTTGTTGAAATGTATTTATGTGTCAGAGGATAATACGGGTAGCAAGGCATACGTATTTATTCCAGACACGCTGCGAATTGT
>JBCAUA010000016.1:3035556-3047496 GCA_038406235.1 Peronia verruculata | reverse complement strand
CATCTTGCTATTTACCGTCCCCCCCCCCCGGTCACCTCAGCCCCCCTCCCCCACACCTTCTGTTTCTTTACTTCATTCTTTTTCATCGTTGCCTTTAGTAATCACGTTTGATATTATTTTTTAAAAAACAATTCTCTGTCATGTCTGTTTGTCACAGGCCAAGTTAGATGGCGCAGTCAATCCTCCCTCCAGAGTCGTCCACATCCGCAGTCTACCTGGAGAGGCCGGGGAGACAGACATTGTCCAGCTTGGAATGCCATTTGGGAAGATGACCAACGTCCTGGTGCTGAAACAAAAGAATCAGGTAAGGATTGGTAAGACACAGGGAAGGGGGGGGGGGGGGAGTGGAAGTCACCATGCATATCACTGCAGGAGTTTCTAGAATCGCCAGATATTATGTCATCTCAGAATATTTAATGGTATATAGTATGGAGATGAAATGAGTACAGTTTTTGTTTTAATCATTTAGGCAAGGCAGCAACTTCAAATCAACTGTTACTGCATCTTTTCCTTTTAGCATAAAGTTGCATAAGATTTGAGTAATGGGGGAGTGCCTGAAATGTCTGCAACTGAACCTGGGCCTAAGGCTTTGTCAAAGACTACGTTGCGCTAGGTGTTAAGGTCAGGTCATATAATATTAGTCGGCAAGGGTCAGTCATACTGAACATTTTGATGACTAGGTAATATTATAATCCGATTAAATCAACAGCTTGTAAATCGTTTACTTTGTCTAGACATTAAATACCGCCTAGGCACTAAACTATGAATGGGAACAGCTACAGATCTACGTTCTTAGTTTTACATCAAAATGGAAACAAAACTGAACATAAAATAATTGTCTTGGGCTATTTCACGCTTAAATTGTTGCTTCCTGCTCTGTAGACAGGGACAGCGTTCAGCCTGACTTTTTTTACAGATTATTTTTAGATCTTGCATTCAGTGGCTGGTGAGAACATTTACTAGCTCCAGCCTGACTCTTGTCTCTGTCAAAATATTAAAACATTTTCTAGATGTAGATGTAATTTTAGTCTCTTTTCCATTCTATTACACAATGAAGAGATGGAATTATTATAGAGTAGGGCTATGTGTGTGTGTGTGGGAGAGAGAGAGATAGCTCCATTTCCCTGTCTGTCTGTCTGTCTGTCTGTCTGGCTGTCTGTCTGTCATTTTTCTCTCCTTTTCTTTTTCCCCCACTTCCTTTTCTTTCCACGCTTCCCCTTATTATATAATATATATATATATTTTTTTTTTTGGTGTTGATTCTTTCTGTCAGATTTTAACATTTCCTCTCTGTTTCAAATCAGTCCTTTCTTTCTCTTCTGCTTTGTTTGTTTTGTTTGTTTGTTTGTTTGTTTGTTTTGAATCATTTTCACTGTTCTTCAACCATGTCCTCCCTTGCTCCTATTTGTGCCCTTCCTCCTTTTCCCCCAGTCTCAAACGAGGCGCCTTTAGACATTATAAAGAATACAAAGTTTTAGGTACAGCATCAAAATGCGCAATACATCTGCCAAACACTGAGAGGAAGAAAAGCATGAACGATACTTGAGGAGTAAGGCAAATAGAGGTTGATAATATCAACTGTAGAGTAATTAAAAGGAGTAAAACACGTGAAAAATGGAACATGAAGTAATGAAGAAATAGAATTGATGCTTTTAAGGATTTTCAGTATAAATAAAAACTCTTTCTCTTTAACGATATGTACAAAAATGATTTTAAGGAGTAGGAAATTTTAATTCCAACAAATATTGATTTAAGACTATCATCTTTCATCATCTAATACCACACTGGATAGCCTGTAAGATATTAGTACAAATGAATTCTGATAAGTAACTTGCTGTTAATGAGGTATCTTCATTGCAGGCCTTCTTGGAGTTTCAAGACGAGACTAGTGCTGTTTCCATGGTCACCTACTTTCAAACTAATCCAGCCCAGGTCCGACTTAAGCCTGTCTTTGTACAGTTCTCTAACCACAAGGAACTTAAGACCGACGCTTCTCACGCTTTTCAGGTGAGTGTGATTAGTCAGCAGATTGATAAGCTAGAGTGCTTTGATATCTTATTTTGAGAACCATACATCATTCCGCATCTTACATTTAGAACGAAACAGACACACACAAGTTTACAGACAAGACAGCCAGATAGGCTGACAGACAGACAAATAGACAGAGAGAGAAAGACAGTTGTACAGATTCAGAGATTCAGGTTGCTGATCAGGCGGACAGACGAACGGCTTGATAGCGGGACGGCCGTCAGACAGTTAGACAGGTCTGTAGATGGAAACGTGGGCAGGTAGAAAGCCAAAACGAGAATGAGAGAGTGGCTACTTGTATGAGTGTGATAACTAAGAATCTATGAGAGAAAAGAAGCTGCTGCACGTGTTTGAAATGTTGGATGAATATCGAGAGCGAGAAAGACACTAAATGGAGAGGAAGAGGGAGCAGTATAAGTGAACACAAAATTATATTAGAATAACTGGAAGAAACGATAATGGCTGCAAACTATTTATGACTAAAAAAAAGTTTAAAAAAAAAAAAAAAGTAAAAAGACTCATATAACAATTGTCATATTAGATGTAGTTTTAAACGAGCTAATATTAACAGCGAAGACAGTCTTATTACACATTCTTCAAATCGCTTTGATGTACGTACAAGTTTTAATGAATGTAACGCACTTGATTTTATGTTATTTCTATAATGGCATTACTCCCCCCCCCCCACCACCAAATTCTCCTACAGAATGCAAACGCACAGGCTGCCTTACAAGCAGCTCATGTTGTGATGGGCTCGGATGAGCAATCAACTATCTTGCGGGTCATTGTGGACAATGCTTTTTATCCTGTGTCTCTAGAGATCTTGCATCAGGTAAGGGGGAAAAATACAGGATTAGACTTGATTGCATTTGTTATCTGCATATCTGTGAACAGACGATTAGTTAATGACTATTGAAATAATGCATTATCCGTAATATCATCTCTGTAAAGATGTCTTATCAAATTTATTCACTCTTGTGGTCTTCAAGACGGCTTTGAAATGGCAGTCGTTGAACAAAGTGTCACGGTGAGATCAGCAAACTCCCAGACATACTAAAAACTAATGTTTCTGGCCTGCATATTATTTTAAAAAAATCTCTTTAGTTTATGTAACACAGCCGATCTTTTCTTCTGCCTCTTACCAGAGATATGTTCATTTGTTATCATATATATATATATTTTTTTTGTATTCTGCCCAGCATTAACATATATCTGTCGTTTGTTTTCTTTTCACAGTTGTTTATAAAATTTGGAAAAGTGTTGAAAATCATCACGTTTACAAAAAATAGTAAGTATGCGTTGCTGTTATTTATTTATTTATTTTTTTTTTAGTCCAGAATTGCTATTGTGAATTTAGATGAAGCTGACTCATCTTTGTTATATGCGTATATTCCAATGAGAAAAATCGTACTCAACATGCAATACATGATGCAATAAACTCTACTGGAACTAATCAGTGCAACGTTATGAATCATTTCTGTGGGGAAGGTTGGCCCTCCACTAAATTCATTTCTTCTTAATTTGATTGACTTCAGGTCATCATGACTTAAAGGACTTATGTGTAACTTTGACTTTTTCCTTTTTTTTTTCTCAGACACATTCCAAGCTTTAATTCAGATGTCTGATGCCATCTCAGCAGCTGCAGCCAAAACGGTGAGGCTGATAACGAGAAATAAGTTCATATTACTCTATTATTCGAGCCTTTTTGGCAGAAAAAAAATGTACACCGCTTGTAAGACCATTTCTGCCATTCTTTCTAGCTGTTCTGTTTCATTCTTCTGTTAAATTGGTAGATTGAAAGCATGCTCTTTGTTTCTGCAAATGAGAATGGACTTTGTTCAGGGTCCAATTCTCTTGTTTTCTGTGTCACTTAACACATAAGGCTTTGGATCTGTGAGATGGTTGGTAGAACTCTCGTATAGCCACTCAGTGACAGACCTGTCGTCATACTTCTAGCATTTCAAACTGTAATCTATTAAATAAGTTTCATCTGAATACTTCCAAGATGCGTATATAATTAATGCCCCATATAAAAAATCTGCTCTGAGGAATATTTACTTTGATCTGCGTATATTCGTATGAAAAGCCAACAATTTAAGAGAAGGTAGTTTGAAGCGAGGGAGCTTCCCACTCTTGATTAAAAAAAAAAATATAATGTAAACAACAGGCGAAAGATTTAAAACAGCACTACTTCAGTTTCTTTTCTTTTTTTTTTTTTTTTTCAAATGGAGAGCTATTTGGGAGAAAATAAATACATCAAACACGTATATGTAATTTCTATATTGAATAGCAGGTTGCGACCACCTTGGTATCTCGCCAATACAGACGTCTGAAAACGATATATTTTTCATGTAGCCAGTTAAGATAACCATGCTGGGTTGTTGACTTGCGCATTGTGGTATCAAATGTTCACATCGTTCTGAAAGAAAAGAAAACGTGGTACATGTACAGAATTGTGTTTCTGATCAAGTCATGTTCATGTGTGTGTTCTTTTCTGATCTCTCGTACCTACAAATGCACACACGTGCATGCACACATTCAAAGAGGCATGTGCTCAAAATTTGTTTGAAAGATTTTGCGGGCAAAAACTCTGAAGAGATTTTTGTTGTTGTTGTTGTTGTTGTTGTTTTGCTGAAAGTCTATTGACGTGTTATGACACTGAATATTTCAGAGGAATTGTGGATTTTCAGTACTATGGGCTAAAATAAATTTTAGAAAATTTCACATGCACTGCAATGTATCTTTCAAAGTCAGTAAATCGAAATAAAAAGCAAAACTATGAATCTTCATGATCATTATGCTCTTTCACGAATGTTGCTAGGTTGTGACATAAAGTGTCCTATGAAAAGACACTACTCTATTGTAATGTTATTTGTCCAGCTGCATTTATATCACGCTCGTGAGACAGTTGGCTCACTCATTTTCGCTTATTTTGAGAAAAACAGGCAAAATAGTTTCATTTCATTAAATAACACATTTTATTTTAAAGGATACAAGCTTTTCTTTAAATTCATAATCGGAAACAATGCTTTATGAGCAATGTAGTAAAAGACTAAAAGGGTTCAACTATGGCCTGAACTCAATTGCTCCGAAAATGACTTAGGCAACGAGCCATTTGATCGTTGATCAAATTGTATCTCCTTTCCAAGTACAAGAGATATAATGCTAGCATTGCAAAGAAGCGAAAATCACTTGTTCTCCAGTATTGGAAAATTCTGAAAAATTCACCATGCGATAATGGTATTGTTTTCTCATTGTGTGTGTGTGTTTTTTTTTTTTATTATTATTATTTTTATACTTTTTTTTTTTTTTAGATTTTTTTTTCTATACAATGTTTATATTGTATCTTTGTACTAGCTAGAGGAAAGGAAGTGAGCTGGCTGAAAATCATAGCATTAGAAAAAAAATATTGTACAGGGTGGTAACTCTACTAATAGTTATTATCTCATTTGCCCTCTAACTTGCTTAGTCCGTGAATGCTTAAAACATATAGGGTTTTATATTGTTTGTCTGTGTTGTTTCATTTTTTTTTTTTTTAATGAACAGAAGGGAGCAAAAATAATAAATAAATAAATAAATAAATAAAACATTATGTTTTTATTTCTAAATTGCTTTAGTCCTTGGATGGTCAGAACATCTACAACGGTTGCAATACCTTGAAGATTGACTATTCAAAACTGAGCAACCTCAACGTCAAATACAACAACGACAAGAGTCGCGACTTCACCCGTCCAGATCTCCCAACAGGAGATCTCAACCTGGACGCGATGAGCCTGGGAGGTAAGTAGCTTCTTCTTTCACTGCAGTTGACCACATTGTTTTCATTTTCACAATAACGTTTGCCTGCACAAACGTTTAAGGGTTTATGTCATGTTTTCCAAGCAAAGCAACCATAACGTATATATTTTGAATAGAAGTGTTTGTGTTTGGCTTTAAACATGCGAGGAATATCATGTAAAGAAGGAAAAAAAAAAAAAAAATCTACCAGATATTGATTGCCTTACAAAGGCGCAGAGTGATTATTATGCACTATTGTGCACAGGGGAGATAAATACAGTGATTAAATTTGCAAGTGGAGAATTACCTGTAATCTTGGGTGAAGTGTAAAAAAAAAAAAAATGTATAGGTCGAAACCTATGGAAATCTTGTGTGACAGGCAAAGAGTTATTCCTGGGTAAACAATTTAATTTGGAATTTAAAAAAAAAAAAAAAATTGCTGGACAGCTTTGCTTCTAATTAATCTTGGTAAACAATTCTAAGCGAGAGAAGAATCTTGCACAGAAAAAAAAAGAGTTTTTCAGTTGTTTAGAAAACAGTGTAATTTTTTTTTTTTTTTAAAGAACTGTCTTTGACTTTCTGAAGGTCAGTTAATAGTGAAACGAGATAGTTGAGCATACTCATTATCTTTTGCTATTAACACAAATATTTTATACAAATATTCACATATTCTATAAACACAGTGATAAATCGTCAATGATTTATTGTAAGAGTAAATTTGATTTTTTGGAAGATGAGAAAATAAGACAGAGCATAATATTATTTGCGTGGACTGAGTTGGACGAACCAACCAGAAATTTTATTTTCATAGATACCAATATGCATTATTCATGCTCCATTCCTTGTTTCCTCATCTTCCAAACACAATTTTTATTATTTTTAAAAATGTGTTTGTTTGTTTGTTTGTTTGTTCGTTTTTGCACAAATTGTACAAAGAGTGCATTACGTGGGGCTTTCTCCTAGAGAACTTGTTTGGATTTTTTTTTTTTTTTAATTAGGAATGTTATATAAGATATGCATTTTTTAAAATTATTATTATTATTATTATTATTTTTTTTTTTTTGCTTAACGGCTAATTCCCTAACATTTTTGCACCTATTTTTGCAGCAACTTCTCAATGTAGTAATCATTCTTTTTTTTTCGGTGGTTCAGTGTGCATGTTGTATTCCCCTTCTTGTAGCCAATCTTCTTATGTACCTTGGCCTGCCCTTATTATATCATAGACTTCTGGCCATTTCTTAATACTTGCCCATGCCTTTTTTGAGCCTACACAATAGTCATAATAAATCTGCGGAAGAATTCCCGACTTGGAGTTTCATCTCCAGACTCAATTGCTTCTGGTCAGCTTTTTTTTTTTTTTAACCCACGCACCTTCCTCATAAGTTATATTACCCATCGCCTGTCAACAGCTCTCTTTTGTCTATGTCTGTTGGGAACTTTTTCACATATATCATCGTATCTTTTTCTGATTGTGTACAGACTTTTCTTTCTCTTTCAACTCCTTCATCTGCTATCTTTGCGTTTATTTTTTCCCCCTTCTCAATGTAAGCAGCAGTGACAGGCAGAACATTCTGCCCAGTATTCTCATTGCAACCGTGAAAAGGATGAATGCACGTGTGCAAAGTACCCCCTTTTCCCTCAGAATTTTCCCAGTCATGCGTTCAGGTATCAACCAATTTTCGTGCGTCTGATCAAGATAAAGACTCTAAATGCTTGACATTTACCTGGAGAAGAGAGAATTCCCTTTTTTTTCTGGAAAATAAAACTGTTTGAAAAGTTTACATATCGAAAAGCTTTTGAGATATATACTGAGAGACAGAAACAATCGTAATGGGCACTATCCAAGGAACGTAATAAGTTTTAGGCCAATACTCCCATCCCACTTTTAACACTCCACGTGTCCTTGGAAAGGTTCTTCTGGGGTTCTGATGTCCCCCCTGACAACATATCCAGGAATTGCTTCGCCTCAGATCACCACAGTCGGCCATCTGCCTGCTCAGCAGACAGCAGGTAAATCATCCCCCTTTGGCCTCTATGTAATTACCTGATGACGTGATTTTTGTCCTTTTTTTTAAAGTTTGCCTCAGATCGTTTTGATATTTAAAAAAAAAAAAAATATATATATATATATATATCTTGTTTATTGTTCTTATTATTTTCTGTAGGCGTGTTTTCATATACATTATAGGATTCTCTAAAAAGTTCATTTAAGGCGATTTTTTTTTTTTTCAGGATTATTATGTTTTCATCTACCATAATGAATCCATTACATTACCGTCTGAAACTCCGCATACCACCAGGTTTTCATAAAGTCTGAAAATTATTGAGAAAAGAAATAAAATAAATTACTCAACTGTCTTGAGCAGTACTAATATATTCAGTTAACATATTCAAACTTAAGTTCAAATTGTAGCCCCATCTTCAGGAATCACAATCAGTGCTCAGAAAAACAACAAAATAACTACATTTTCTCTAGTTTTTCTTCTAGACAGAGACCCCGTGTGCTGGCAGATGTCTGCCTATTATATTAGGAATCACTAGCTTCCTTTTTTTTTTTTTTTTGCTTTGTCAGGCTAGACTAACAAATTTGTCTTTCTTTGGCTGTCGCGGTGATGGTGGCTACTCGATTTTTATTTCTTTATTTATCATCTTTTGTCACCTCTTTATTATGTGTTATTATTTTGAATCAACATTTGCCACAGTTCAGCATGAATAGAAAAAAGTTTTTTGACCCCTTCCACTTTTGCCCCCCCCCCCCTCCCCCCGCCAACCCCTTTCCTCCCCCGTTGTTTAATGGCACCCCCTTTTTTTCCACTAGACTTGTTGAAGTGAATTGTGAACACGTTTATATACATACTAACACTAACATGGTTTGGCCTTAAATAGATTTGTTTGACACTCATCATGCTGATGCAAAACACCCACACAGAACTACCATGACTCTATGCCATTAATTAACACTTGCAATGTGAATGGTGTTAAACTCAGTCTGTCAGCATCATAAAGACCTTCCACACTAACGAGAATGCTTTGTTTTGAACACAAAATAAAGAGGAAAAATCCCCTGTAGGTGTTCCCTTTGTTTCAAAAGCATACTGTTTTAACGGAAAGGCAAGAGATGTTCAAAACTTCTCTTTTCAGCGGACATACAAGACATGCGAGAGGAACCTACAATTATCTGGACTCATGCCCCTGGTTTAGGTGAAATTTTTTTAACCCAAATTCTGTAAACTTTTCCCGAGCTATCTTGCGCTATCTCTGAAGAACATGATTGCCTTGATGCAATGTAGGAAACCTCAGAGTTAATGAAAAGCCAATATAGTCGATGTGGTACAAAGGTCACCTTTTAAGTTTTATACCTAGCCGCTTTTATCTAACATGCAGATACCCACAACATGAATTCGTTAGCCAGAGAGAAATTAGTGTGTAGAATTTGTTCTACATATTATTGTCATGTTGGTAGGAACGTCATAATTTTAAATATGCGACCTTCACTGCCGAGCAAAAAGAAATAAGCTTGACAATGAAGGGTTTATTTCACAGGAAGATACACAATCATAGAATGTGCATAAAGTTCTGCGACAAGACAATGGGCTATGATATCTTCCCTTGGCGCCAAGGCACCAGTTTTATACCGGTTCTAATCAATCCAAATAGCCTACCATTGCAATTTCCAATGTAAAAAAATGACCCAGACACGCCCTAGAGGACAAGCAAGCAACACCGACTGAGATAAAACGGTTTAAATCATTCAATCATTTAACAATAATGTGATACCGATTTCTGAACTCTGTTGGTGAAAATTAGCTGTTAAAATTATTTTGGCATCTCAGCATTAATGTTTTGTCCACCTAGTATTCAAAAGAAATGGAGCATATCGGCCCGTGTCAAGATCTCATCTTGTCCGATAAGTAACAGTATTTTCACACACTGAAATTTTCATGGGAAGTTTTGGTATAGTGTAATGCTCTAACATAACGAACCATTAAAATTTTGACAATCAACCAGGTTACCTCCCATTGCCAAGTACAATAGGTATAACACAAGCTTTGTAAAGAAGAAAGAAAAAAAAAATTATTCGCATGTTATCTGAAACAAAAGCAACGGACGATTCTGAAAATTTCACTCTACCATGGAAATGTGTGTTTGTGTTTTTTTTATCGTGATAAATTGTTCAGTTTTTTACCTTTATGTGTTTCAAATAACAAGAGTAAAAGTTTTTGTTTTTTTTTTCCCCTTCTTTGCAATGCTTGTCCTGCACCGTTTGTACTTGGAAAAGGGAAATAACGTAGCTGGCTAAAACAAAACAAAAAAAAGGGGGGGGGGGGGGGGAATTAGCGAGAGAGCGGGAGAGATAGGACAAGGGATCAGGAAGAAAAAGAATGATTTTACTGAGAGAGAATATGTAAAGAGGAATAGACAGAGACGTGAGCTCCCTCTCCCCTGTTCCCACACCCCCTAAGACGCCCCCAGTCCCCACCCTCGAAAGAAACAACAACAACAAGACATCACAGCTGCACACTGATAGAAACAACTCCTTCCTACCTGTGCCATACTTGGTTAGTGTTAGTCATCATCAACAGTTTATACTCGTCGTCAGAACACAATAGAAACACTTCACATGCAGTACCAGACTATAGTATAGTATATTATAAAATCAGACTGCGCTGGGCTGTCCAACATCAAAGATTTGCCCAGAAGGAAAAAAACAGTGAGAAATCCCCCACATGCAGTACGCGTAGTAGAACTATCACAAGTTTTCGATGAATGTTCACCAAGCAGTCGTCAAATAAGAAACCAGGGTTTTAGGATTCTTTTAGGATGTATTAGGATTATCAGAGTTCTCAGCGAAATTCGCTACATGGACACAGGGATAGCCGCATATGCTGAGTGCATTCAGTGAGTAAACAATGGTCCAGTCCTGCTGGTTTTCACAAGGATCAGTACCACAGGAGAACCAGGAGCATCACAGTTAAGACATGGATTGGATATATTAGCACAAACTATATATTACAAGCCAGGTGCATTGAATATAGCACGAACTATATATTACAAGCCAAGAGACTTCTTTGTGTTAAAACAAACAAACGTCAAAGTTATACTCCTATTGCATTAGTCACGCAAGTTATATGAACCTAATGAGATCTTTGCTGTCTCTAAAACATTATTGATGGTACTGAGCTTGTTAGAGTACGGGCACTATGAAGTGCGCCCACACCAAATTAAAAATAAATGCAAAGAGCTATTCCATGAGAAAGCTGTCGTGGTACTCCCCAATCATGCAAACCAATGAACTGCTTAACCACTAGAAACAAGTAAATCAGGTGTAAACGACTTAGAAAGCGCAGATAGTTTAGTACGGAAGTCCGTTTACATTGATTGACGGTCGTCAATTATTATTCACTTCATTATCATTAGGCTGTGAACTTTTTTTCTTTTTTTTTCTGCATCACTTATAGCCTCTGTCACAACATAAGCAGTACCTGATTATCATTTGCCTCATCATCATTCCGATCACATTCATTTCACATCAGCTGGCGCACAATGACATTCGAGAATCGTTGATAAACTTTTCCTGACAAAAGAAATCTGACGATTGATCGACAACTGCTCATCACCTCACCACAGCTGTACCTAACAGCACCAATAATCAAACTCCTCGCCACATAATCAACCAAACTACCACTGTGACAGCACTTCAATATAGGCTAGGGTATTTCATGCAACAGCGACCTGTATGCCTTCCAACTTCTGCATGGAGACTGGCTATGGAACCGATAACAAACGCACAGAGAGAGAGAGAGCTAGAGAAAGGGTGAGTCATGCCCATCTCAAAGCGCTTGTCTCTTTCCTCCTCCTCCCCCTCCCCTAGCTTATATTTTTGTGGTGGTTCTTGACACTCTAAGCTCATCTCTACCCCTTCCTTTCATGCGCGCGCACACGCACACACACACACATTCTCTCTCTCCTTCATTCTCTTTCTCCATCCCTTTCTTCCATCTCTTTCACACGGTGTCTCTTTCACTCTTATTGCTACTTTCTACCCTCCCCCCCCCCTTCTCTCTCAGACATTTAACTCCCTTTCGCGTTCTCTCAATGCCTTTCTGTTTCACTTTCTCTTTCACAAAATAACCT
>JBCAUA010000016.1:3017032-3034987 GCA_038406235.1 Peronia verruculata | reverse complement strand
CACGAAATATGCCTGAAAACAAACAGGGACAATAACATACGTACATATATAACATGGTATACAGAAAGACTCGAGACGACTTTAACGACGAGTTTAAATTGTTTACTTTTTTATATCAAAAGACCCTCAAGAACATGGACATATCCCATATCTCCTGAACATGCAGACAAACACATACACATACGTAGAGTCTTCCACATGCTCACCAGCTGATTGTCAATAGCCTATGCCAATTGGTCAGTCTTTCAGATACTCCTTATGAGGGCAATGTTTTAAAGCAGACTGTTGTCCTTGCTTTGTCTGTAGGTGTTCCTGTGGGCGCCATGGGAGCAATGACTGCGCTGGGTGGTTTTGGCATTCCACCAGGTGCCCTGGGGGCTGCAAGAATAGGCCTGCCACTCACAGCGGCTATGGGCAGCTCGGTCATCCTTGTGTCCAACTTGGACGAAGAGGTAAGACTACTGAATACTTTAATCAGAACATGTGATGAAGATGGGAAGCTGAGGGACTGGGGACTAAGATAGGAATGTATAGGCTCCCATATTTTGACTAGATGGAAAGTACTCATATTATACAAAATTTTCATCTGTAGAATTACTTTAAAGGTTCAAGTTACATTAAGAAGTTAATATTATTTTCATTTGACGGTGATATATTTTTTTGTGTGAAAATAGCAGTTTAAAAACTTTCTTTCAGCATAGTGTTTGGACTTATCTTTATTTACTCTGTTCATTTTGGATTAATGAGGGTTGGGTATGTTCTAGAGCAGGTATTTCTGACTTTTTTGGCTTTTAGTGCTTTACAGTTGTCTGCCTTTCCTTTGGTCTGTAGATATGAATGGGGTGTTTTGTGTTGTTGTACCCTATGATACAATTTTTGAATGAGCCAGTGTCAGAGAACATTCATGAATTTGCTTCTCTGGATAATTAAGTTTTTTATTTAATGTTGTAAACTACAAAGGAAGGTCCATGCTCAAAATTATTAGATTTATCACAAAGAAAGAAGTAGGAAGGGCACAGATAATCTTAAATGAGAATTTCTGTCCATTGGATTAGAATTATTACTTTTGTCCAGAGAACTGAATGGCTGAGTCTGATTTTATGAAATTTAATGATAGAAATGTACAAGTTTCAAGTACAAGTGTTAAAGTTTTCTGAAAGACTAGAATGAAACATTCATTAGTTTTCTTTAACGGTTAATGAAACTTTAAAAAAAATGAAAATAGGTAATCTGCTGTGCAAATGGTCGGAACATTACTATTGTCGTATAGAGGTACTTGTATTAAGGTACAGACCTGCATGTGAACATTACTGAATCTGCAAGGACCTAGAGAAAATTCTCTGCTTTTTAGAGATATTGCTGTGATAGTTGACAATATCTGTATTAGTTCAAATGTACCATCTGGCATGGATATTACTATCCCAAAGACATTGGATCCATGCAATGTGGCAATTAATCAGATGAAGCATAAATGAGAGTCCTAATATCCATGTGCAATTCCTTTTCTCAGATCGTGCATTTCGGCATTACAAGTTTTTTAGTTTTTCCTATGCTACAATTGTAATTATCTATTTATTTATTTATTTATTTTTTTTTTTGGTTGTATTTTTATACTGTCATCTAACACATTTTTTTCTCTTTTTTTTTTTTCCAATTGCCCCACTCTGCTCTTACCCCCCCCACCATGTTCTGCTCTGCTCCGCTCAACTCCACTTACTGTTCGCTGTATCGCTGTGGCCTGCGGCTGGGATCCAACTTTGCTGGGACTCTGTTGTTTCTGAATGGTTGTGTGTTCGGCTAACTGAATGCTCGACCATGCTCCACCATTCTCTGAAAAAAAAAAAAAAAATATCATCTCTTCAAAAAAAAAAAAAAAATCTCAAAATATAAACTGTGTTGCTCCTTTGCTAAACCAGATGGTCACACCAGATGCTCTTTTCACACTCTTTGGTATGTTAAAAAAACCCTGATCTTTCATATTTATATTTATATATTATATCTCATTGAAAATTGTTCAGAAGCTTTTTTCTTTTCATCCACTTATTGAACTAAATGCGTATAAATTTATTCACCTTTTTTTTTTCTGCTTTTCACTCTTTTGTTAGTGTTTAGCAGTTCTGTCTCAGAACTTTAAATTTATCATTACATTTCAAGGCAAACGTCAGTTCTGGACATTAAAATGATTAACTGAAAATGGAGTGCTGGAACACATTTTACTTCATTTATTTTCTGCCATATTATACTTATTTGCCATCTAAGTAAAATCATCAACTTTGCCAATATCTTACACTGTGGGCTGCTGTATCATTATTGGTAAATACCCTGGTCATTGATAAGAGCTCATTCTTAATGGGTTTTTTTTCATTCTGTTTTGCCAGCCTCAGTTTCCATCACAAATCATGATGCATTATTCAATTGTCTCCCTATCTATGGATGGAAAAGCTTTGCGAATTGAGAAATTGACTTGAATTGATTAGTCCATTTTCCATTAACACTTTTGAGGTGGAGGCTGACAAAACAGGGACTTCCACATTCCAGTTAAAATCTGGACAGCTTTAAATGTGCTTTTGATTCTGTCTTGTAGTTCAAAATTTTCCTCTATAGTTAATGCATTCAGATGTGGTTTTAGTTGCAAATGTTTTGTTCATCTGCTTCTTCTTACCATTTCCAAAGTTTCATACTCTCTTTCTTTTGCTACCCACTGAATACTAGATCTATCTTGTATCTTTTTCAATGCTTTCTCCTCCTGTAAAGGCACGTATGGATGTTATACCTAAAACACAATTGGTCATTCTTAAAATAAATACTTGCATATTAAATATAAAGATACTTTTTCTTCGAACAAAAAGAGCAGAGAAAATAATATTTCATCTAGGTGATGTAATAATACAATTATAGATAATTTCGTTGATATGTCTGTTGTCAACGATTAGTATTTGTACAAATATATTAGCAATTCGTTCCTATATGTTCTGCACCAGGTGTGTATGGAGATGTTCACCGAGTGAAGGTGCTCTTCAATAAGAAAGATAATGCCCTCATACAGATGGCTGATCCTCATCAGGCGCAACTTGGTAAGATCATTTGATAATGACATACATTCCCAACTTGTGACAATGGCATTAGTGATAAATTGTTGCTGAAGCATTCACTAAACGAAAAAAAAAATAAGCATCAGAATGAAAGAAACTAATTCACTAATATAAATATTTTTAACTGAAATGATATGAGACTGAGATCTCAAAAGTAGAGCTTGAAGCTATCAGAAGAAATAACAAGTGAAAACTGTGACATGTTTTTACATAGAAGTTTCTTATAATTAACCAAATACATACCTTGAAGATTAATAGCATTATTTACTTCTGTTTCATGATAACAGAAATGACATGTTGATACCATATATATCATCATTTTATCTGTCTTTTCAGCTATAACATACCTTGATAAAGCTCGGGTTTGGGGAAAACAAATCAGAGTTGCCCAATCAAAGCATCAAGTTGTACAAATGCCAAAAGAAGGACAGTCAGTAAGTTCCTTAAAGTAATAATAGGAAGAATTTTAAAAAATAGGAATGTATTGTTATTGTGTGCTCCAATAACATTGGGTCTTTTCTGTTTTTGTTTTTACCCAATATCATTGTTATTTTTTACAATATAATTCCACAAAAGTTCAAGAATGTGCAATGCACTTGTTCATGAGTGATAATTTTGTTTGAGACAGTAAAACAAAATAACTTTTTTTTTGTTTGTTTTGATCATAATGCTAAACTGAGGAGTTTTAAAGAATTGTCACAGGTAAATGGTGAAGTCGGTGATAAAGTTTGGAGCTAGGAACTGAGAACATAATACATAGTCGTGTAATATAGTTTATGAAGCAGGTAAGTACTCTTGATTCATAAAAATGAAAACGTTCATGGCAAATACTGGAAATGACATGTATGATTATAAATTGTTCGTGAGATCTTATAAGATTTATAAATTATGTGCCTGATCTATAACTCACTTGGCATGATTTTCACAGGATGCAGGCCTTACTAAGGATTATGTTAATTCACCTCTTCATCGATTCAAACGCCCAGGCTCCAAGAACTGCCAGAATATTTTCCCTCCTTCACAAGTTCTGCATTTGTCCAACATTCCGTAAGTGTGAGAAACTGTCTTTGTTAATTATGTATATCTGCAGATGCAGCTCATGTAGAAAGCATTGTATTCTCATCAAGTTTATAAATACTGGTTCATTTCTTTTATGATGATTTTTTTTAACAGCAGAAAAACTGAATATTTTATCGAACTATGTGTTTCAAAAATAAAAAAATGTATATATATAGTAATTTAAAGACATGAAGCTTTCAGATGTCTGTGCTGCAAAAAAATTGCTTGTCTTCAATATAGCAAATGCTTGCACTCTGATCTGCATTACAAATATAATAGTGTTTCAGGCAAAACAAATGTATGATTATAAATTGCTGAGAGGTTTCAAGATCACTCAGAATTTCACCTCAGGAATAATTTTCATTCACTTCAAGGGATGAGCTGGTGATTTGGGTTAAATTTTAAGACGTGATGAAAAGCAAAGTGAAACAAGGAAGTGCCAAATGGTTTATCTTTTTATGAGAAAACTTAACAAAGTAAAAATATATAATATATATTTTATATATAAAAATATGTGATCTATGTATTTCAGAGCCCATGTGACGGAGGAAAATCTCACAACTTGGTTTGGTGACCATGGAACAGTGAAAGCCTTCAAATTTTTCCCGTAAGTGAAATGTGGTTTTAACATTTCCCATTTTCCCTCACTTCAATTTATATTTCAGACAATTTGAATTAAATCACCACTGTGTGCATTGTAGCATAAGATTTCAATCATGAAACATGCATTCTGAAATATGTTGCAGACACTCATGTGAGAGAAAGACACCAATGACTAATTGAGAAGATTGTTAGGATGACCATCATACTTTTTATGATATTTCTTAATTTGTTATGTCACAATAGGGCTTATCAAAACATATTCAACGCAAGGTAGTTCCATAGGTTGGTCCTTTAATTCTGACTTGCATTAGAGGTCTTAAATTCAACAGCATTCAAAAGCAACCATAATTTATATTGATAATTTTTGCTGATACCACAAATTTTCATCCAGCATGTTTTTTGAAAATATATATATTGCAACAAGTGAGGTGTTTTAAGATTTAGTACAATATTAAAATGATGACTCAGTTTTATCTTGAACTATTTATTGTTCCAAATGTTGCTTGTTCACTGTAAAGGCAAATTAGTTTAGTCATTTTATGAAAATTTTCTCTTTTATAACAGGAAAGATAGAAAGATGGCCCTCCTTCAGATGAGCACAGTAGAGGAAGCCATTCATGCCCTGATTGTAAGTTGATATTTATCTTAATTGAATTCAAGGTCATTCATCCTGTTTATTTGAAATGTCAGTTGACCTTTAGACACTGGAAGAACTTTGCGACATTGTTTGAAATTATGTCAGGGTTTCACAAACTAACGAATATGCCTGTTATATGTGTGATTTAATTTTCTTACAAACCACGATGTGTTCATGAGAAATCATAGCAAGAAGCAATGTGGTAAGAGTGAAGCCAATTGTCAATTATAGATGAGCCAGTTGTACGGGTGACAGAAGTTAATGAATCAGAAAATGAGCTTGATACATCACTATAAAAAGTCTAGCCTGTTTTCAACATTTTCATCATGTCTTTCTTTCTTTTCATCATCAATCTTACATACCTATATTGTTATCCTTTTTTCCCAGGCTATGCACAACTACCAAATGGGTGAGAGCTGTCATCTACGCGTGTCATTCTCAAAGTCAACCATATAGATTAATTAACTTTTTTTTTCTTAATTCAATTAGACAAAGGGGACAGGTGTTTATGAACTACAAGTTATTCATTTTTTTAAACTGCAGAGGAAATCCTCCCAGACAGCATTATCACTGATACAGTACGACAAGCAGGCAGATAGTTCACATGAGAATTGCAGGTTCCTGTTGTTGCTTGATGTAACAGCATGAACTCTCTTGCTCAGATTGAAACTGAGCAGTGTTAAGGTTCCACTGAGACAAGAGTTGAAGAAATTAGTTATGTTGATAAAGGCTGAGGTGTGTTTGAACCAGACCAGTAAACTAGGATAGGCTTATATATCAGCATAATGTGCATCTTAGGCAAACATTATTTTGTCACATATGTGCATTGCCAAGAGAGAGTAAGTGGTGAATGAAAGTTGATACTTTCAAGATTTTCATAACATTAATAACTCTTCAGGTAAATAATTGTCCCCATTTGTAATACAGCAGATCTGTGATGCCCAGCTCCTAAATATATTACAGCAGGGCAGCAAGATGGAGTGCTAT
This sequence comes from Peronia verruculata, assembly GCA_038406235.1. Classification (NCBI taxonomy): domain Eukaryota; kingdom Metazoa; phylum Mollusca; class Gastropoda; order Systellommatophora; family Onchidiidae; genus Peronia; species Peronia verruculata. The sequence goes on along the minus strand of JBCAUA010000016.1, from coordinate 3,028,609 downwards.
TTCATCATAACATTTGGCATTTAGATTTGTCAAGGTATTTTTGAGGCCTTTTGGATAACTAGTACATGAGATGACAGAAGTGAAGGTTGATCATTGTCAAACAGCATGGAAGGCATGGCTTGAAAATCCTCAGGCCTCTTTGACCATTCCAAAATCTTGCTTAGCAGTTGATAATTGAAAAGATGGAAGAAGGCTTGCTTACTTTAAACGTAGTCAATGAAATGAAATGTTAAATACTTAGCTGTGACCCACAGATGTGATGCAAGAAAGTTTTGATCACTAGATGAAGTAACATGATAGCGTGATTTGTATAGAAGTAAAAAACTAGTGCCTTTTATTGTACATCATCATATTTGTTTAAATGACAAAAGAGGTCTTTGAACAATGGGTGTTTATCATGGATAGAGGTATCTCTTTGTACAGAGATGAAAATGGCACTTAAATTTTTGGGTCATAATGTTACAATCCTGAATTAATGTCACACTTTGTGATGAATGAAAATAGCAGCCATGGCCAAGGATGACACAGTGACAGTTATCCCTACTTTCCCTCGCCAACCTTAGCCCTTTAGCCAAGGTTGTTTATCTGTGATGGGATTAGGAATGCATGGTAATTTTTTGCTCTTCTGAAGAGGCAGCTATTGCAAGAAACAAAGAAATGAAATTAATTTTTTTTTTCTCATTTCTTTAATTCGTGATGAGATCAGGCTACTGATTTTATAAAATGACCAGCAGATATTCTTTTGGTGTTTTTCAAAGCTTTATAGTTGCTTCAGCTCAGATAATGTCACTATGGCAAGTATTGTGTCTAAAGCATTTGTATGAATAAGGCAAATTGTGCATGGGCAGTAACATGAGCAGCCCCCTTGGAAATTACTTCCTGCCTTTTGAATCAGTTCATTTGAGTTTCTAAACATTCTTTGGTCATCAAGTTTTCAGAAATTGCCTAAATACATTTTGCAAACCAGCAAGGAGAAAGGAACATTGCTGTTCATTAGTTGTCTAATTAATGTGAGGAGTGGAAATAATAATGCAAATTCAAATGTGTCAGCTGTAGGTCGTGCATGTTTTCTGGAGCTCTGACAGTATTATCCTCAGTAGACAGGGGCATCATGGATTTATTACATAAAGTGCAGTGAAATCTGCAATATTTGAAATGCTGTAAGGAGGACTATTAAATTGACAAAAATGTGGTCTGTAGTAGTTTTATTTCAAAATGTGTTTATACAAAGGAAAGGAGATTCTATTACTTTAATTATACAATTATTTAACCATTTCACTGTATGCTAAAAGTAGTAAAAAGAGCATCCAAAAATCACTCTCTTGTTTGCGAGAACAATGTTGATGGTTTGTCCATGGTCAACCCACCACCAAACATCCCTTCTTCCCTTTTGATTTCATATTCCGACTATGATCCAAGTTTTGTGCCTGTACGCAGAATCTTTTTGATAGACCCTGCAAGCTGATGATTGACAGATGAGGTAACAATGAGAGTCTAAATCAGGAGTATATTCTGCTTCTTCATGTAATAATTAGTAAAACTGCACAACAGCAGCTGCTTCTGATTGTATGTGGAAAAGTAAAGGATGGATGGCAGTTGGCACTCTTATAGTTGGTCACAAGTGTGGGTGGGGGTTGGTAATGGATGAGGCAAGGAAGACTGACAGCATCGCTGATGCTTAGCGTACAACTGCAAAATTGGCAAACAGTGAACTATTGTAGTTGTAATAAGACAGTGAGCATACTGTGAACTTTTGGAATGTTATTGTAGTTGTAATAAGACAAGCAGAAAGTGGCATCAGAAAGTTTTAATTGTAGGTTCAATAAATAATAATAAAAATATTGTTACCAAGCTATAAGAGAAATGAACTATTGTAATACATTGTTTATTTTTATCAAAACAGACATTTCTTGATATGTGTGACAGGGGTGTTCATTTGTTTTCTTTTAACCAATATCCACCTAAAGAATGTGTCATGACAAAATCATTCACTTCAAACAAGGTGACAAATTAGACAGTTAGAAATTAGAATTAAAAATACATCCATTGTTTTTCCTCTTGCATTTGAAGAAGGGGATTTCTACATAGCTAAAACTATCAGTGGGGTGACCAGTCTAATTGTGTTCAGGTAACGCAATATGTTATTTAAAGTGCCTTTTTAGTGAAACAAATTTTATGTGTGTGCCTTCCCCTGGTATTACAAAGCTTTGTGTGACACACTGTAAGATTTATTGGCATCCCAGCATACCAATCAAGAGTAAAAAGAAAATGGACAATTTGTGACAACACTTGAATACTGTTAAGGATATGATATCTCAGAAAAATGCTATAAAAAAAAAAACAAACTATGAGAAAAAAATCTTGATGGCATTTTGGATTGCTGGATTTCTTCGTCAGTCAGAATAACTATTTCTGTTTTCACAAGTATCAGGTCTAAAAATGATCATGTTAGGAATGAATTTATAGAAGCAGGGCTGACTTACAGAATTACCTCATCATTGAGCAACAGTTATTTTTTCTCCTGCCAGGGGTTTTGATGAGCTAGTTTATATGGGCATCACATCTTACATATTGTCATCGGCACATGAAATGTCAGAATTATGGAATTGAAAACCAATAAACTATTATTTGACTTTATTGTATGTTTTCTTGATGTATTAGTGTTCTTATGTAAAAGTGTTGTTTTCTTTTTCATATTATATGAAACTCTACACTCTTCTGTGGTTGAAAAGCAGCTGTGTTGTTTACAAGGTGTGAGCCAAGACTGATAGAGATGAAATTTTCTTGATGTAAAATTTGCCTTTTAGTATTTTTTTTAAATCAGGCCAAATGGACAGTAAAAAATTATGATTTAGCCTGACAATGATTATACATTATATATATATGGTGTGAAATACATTCAATTCTGATTTACAAACCAGTTTAAAAACCAATTGACTATTGTGTGTGCAAGTTTTATTTTGTATTTTATTATATCTTTTTTTTTTTTTCAAAGACATAGATGGTTTGAGCATTTATTTATGCAAATATTGACACTACACCACAGTGAGATCTTAAAAATCTTGTTTATTCCACTCATGCAGTTGATATCTCTGGCAAATTTGCCAGTTTTGCAATTAACCTAGTTCATAGGAATATTTTTTGTTTGGGCCTCTTATGGGTAAGCTGAAACGTGTACGGGTCTTTTGACATTGTAAATGTACTTGTTTATATTTTAACGTTTTTATATATGGACAGAATCTTTAGAGACGCAACATTCGTCATACAGAGAATTAATATATCTGAAACTACCCGTAAATCATTAATTTGCAATTTGAGGTCATTATTATGTTCCTTGAAAAAAGTAGATTAAATGCATCATCATGACAGATGATTAATATTTTCATCACCATTTGCATAATTTTTTTTTTTAATATATACATATTCAAACCGTTTTTATTAACACGTTATAATTAAGATGACAGATGTGATATACCAATGTTGGTTTTCTCCCGTGTTTGTTATTTGTTTGTTGTTGTTTTTTTTTTCAATTTCATGTTATTGACATTTAATTTCATGACGTAATGCATAATTTCTAAATTTTGCTAACATTTTACTTTCCATTCTCTGTATCTAAACTTTCTTTTCATCTACCAGAAAAAAAAACTGTTGATTTCATAAGCACATTTTTGAATCAGAGAACCAAAAATTATTGAATCCTGCCTAGTAGTGAAGAATTAAATTCTCATTAATGGCAGTCCTTTTGAAAAGAGCAGATTTTTTTTGTTGTTTTTTTTTTTAATCAATTGTAGTCATTTGTTAAATTACTTTTGACATTTACTTCAGCACTGCCTAAACACATATACCATTAAGACAGAATAAGAGAGTTTAAAAGTGTTGTGCTGTGTCAAATGATTACAGTATCCCAATATAGTCTATCATAGTACAAGTCATCAATAAGTTTGTCTTACATTTTGTTGTTTTCCTGAAGTTTTGCTGTCTTTTTTCACAAAATGAAAATCCTTGAGGTTTTTTATCTTAGCAAACATTTTTTTTTCTAGACCTTTCACAGCGTGTAAATAGATTCACGATAATTTTTATATCCTAATTGCTTTAGTCTTCTATTTTATTTAACTCTTTTTCAATGTAGATATAGCTTTTTGCCACCTGGATTGTAGATTCTCCAGGCAGGTTAGTGCAGTGTAAATCCTGAGGAAATCATGAAATAAAACCATCTGAAAGTATTCAGATATCCTCTGAAAAGTGAATGGAATGTGTGAGGAAGAGTTTGTGTATTTAAGTATTATGTGTTTGTTTTAAGAAGAGAATAAATAATTAAGGGTCAATAATATAATGGGAATATATTATCTTTACATGTTACCATCATAGATATATGTTATATCACATGATTTGTTACTCCTAATTTTTTTTATTTTTTTTGTGGGGAGGTGTGTATACTTTTGTGTGATTTGATGAAAGTAAGATATTTTAATTCAAGAACCTATGGATGATTAAGATGCTTGCACTGTTCAGATGGACTCCACAATTGTGGTCTCTTTGCAAATAATTGGTCATTGTTTAAAGCAGTATATCCCTTATGGAATTAACGCAAAAAATAAAAATCACATTGTACAAGGTTTCAAGGGTTTATGAGACTACATTGCAACACTCATTTTTTCTGCATTTTCATAAAACATGTGCATTCCTTTTTCTGTTATGAGACAGTGTCAGGTTAAGAAATTGCTACCAAACTGCACTCAGACAGAGCCAGTGGGTCAAGTCCATTAAACAATCTGAACACTTAATCATTTGAAGTACAAACCATGTGGACAAATATTTCATTTAACCCTCATATGTTAGATGTGTTCAAGTGTGTGGATATAACATGTGCAAAAAATTATTCTGACAGATTATGTTCAGTTTATATAATGTTAATGTTGCAGAGAAGAGTCTAATTTGATTTTCATATTTTGTTACCTTTCCAAATTGCTGAAATTTTCATGAGAGCAGTATCAATATTTAATATTATTAAGTGGGTGAATGATCATTTTGTGGGTTGAACAAACTTGTTTCTTTGTTGATTTGCCAGTAATATAAATTTTTATGTGCAATGGATCTTTTGATGCTGCCTTATGATCACAATTCAGTGACAGGATCCTTCTGCTCAAGGTCATATTAATTGCAAAAAAAAGCCTCTGAATCTCTTTTTTAGCATGTTTAGTTTTAGGCTCTCCTGCTATAGAAAGTTACTTCTCAGACTTTTTTTCACTAACATTCTCAGTTGTAAGTTCCTTTGACTGCTGGCTGAGGTAATATACATATTAAAGGCGTATAATAGTCTGTCAGAATAGGACTGAAAATTTAAGTCAACATTGGGTTGAAAGAGAAACTGAACAGAAGGTCTATCCCTCATTTACTAGCAGCATGACACAGTGAATAGATGTAAATCCTGAAGTGATGCAGAATAAAGAATCATATAGTTTTTGTTTCTATTTAAAACTTATAGTGTGTGAATCCAATTACCTAAACATCCATCATTAAGTGTAATATACAGTTTTGGGGAGTTGTCAGGGCATAACAATATTAGTAAATGTAATGAATGTGCTGTGCGTTTTGTATGGTTTTTATTTTTTTTCTGTCACCTTGATCTCAATTTATCAATAAGAAATTGTTGTTTTATCTATATGATTTGCGCTGGTTACATTCTCTGAAGTCATGCATGTTTAAATTTATGCATCTATGTAAAATTCATTTACAAGTTATATTTGGCTGCCTAACCCTTTTCAAGTTCACTGTATTGAAGAAAAAAAAAAAGCTTTGGGCTAGACCAAATGTATATAGCTAGTGTTAAGTCTTTAACCATAGTAGTTTTGGTTTTTTTTGCTTGTCTTAAGAAAAAGTGTTGTTTCAGTAAGTTTCCTTACTTCCCTCCCCCCCCTCCCCTTGCAGTTAACCTATATGAAGAAAAAAACTGATGTTTAAGATAGAAATAAGAATGGATAAAAAGTTTCAATCTAGTTGTCTGATGTCACCTTTGAGACAAGTTCTGTCAAAACCTAAGCCTTTATTTTTTGTGCCCTTTTTTTGTGTGCGTGTCTATTTCAGTTGATAGTTTATTGTATTGTTGTTTATAATTCAGGTGGATATTCGGTGATAGATTACTGTTCTTTCACATGACAAACAAGCAGAACCATTTACTGTTTTTAATTAAGACTGATTTGCTTTTTGTTCCTGTGTAATGCAGAAACTTTTGAATGATTTCACTAAGTGAAGGGATTATTTGTCCATCAAACTTTTTTTGTTTTTGCCAGTAAACATGTTGACAAATGGACAAGAGAACAGTAGTGTGTTACACATGAAAATTTTGATATATTGGCAAAACAAAGGTGTACTTATTACTGAAAAAAAGCTTATGCAGGATGCAGTGACCTTACTTTTCTCAGCAACATATTATGTACCCAGCGTTAAATTTCAGAGTCCATAACTATATTTTTTTACATTTGTAACACCATAATTATATATTTGTGTGTGGGTGTGCATTTTATGTATTGAAATGTATTACTTGATCTTAAAAGAAACAGACAAAAAGAGAAAGCCATTTGTATTTTTATCTTAAATATATTACAATAATTACTATTACCATCAATATATTATTATCTTGCGCAAAGTTTACGATATTAAAGTGACGACTTTCGTTTTTTTTTTTTTTGGTTGTATAAAGGCCTAAATTTTGTATGTACTTGCTGTGGTTTTTGGATGAGAGATGTAAAGCTTTGCCAATAGATGATATGTATAGGTCCTGTTTGATCCTTTTCCACCATTCTGTCTTAGCATATTAAGTATCTTGTTTAATCATTTGTTTCTCTTTTGATTCCTGTACTTTTCCTCTGCACCATAGATTTATTTCCTTCCACCCACTGGTTTGATTGTTTTGTTGTACACACATATTGTTGCACATATTCAATGTCCTCTTTAATTCTTAGAGTAACTTGTATTTTTCCTTATTATCCTTTTTTTTTTGTGTGTCATAATGCTTTTCCCCCTTCCATTGTTCAGAGACTTTTCTTTTTGTTAGCTAGAGACTTAATTGTTTGGATCACTATAACAACACTTTTATGTTATTTAGGTTCCACTTCATTTTTTTTTTCATTCCATCCAAAATGTAACACCGAGGAAATATGAGGACAAAAATAAAATTTGGGAAAACAAAATTAAGTTTACTAAAGAAAGCTTTACTTGAGATCTGAAACCATAAAATTTCTATTCCTCTTGATTCAACATCTCAGCCTGTAAATATTTATTTGTCCCTTTGAGTTTTAACTTTCTGGCCCTGCTTGCATTTTTCCTCAGTCTTAAATCTTCTATATAATTCCAATGTCCTGCAGATGAAAGAGGCCTTAAATTGTATGCCTTTACTGATGATGAAGGAGCATAATTGGGGGAAAATGTATATGGGGAAATAGACATCAGGGTTCATTTTCTTATTATCTGACATTTTATAATTATATCACTACTATTAACTGAAAATGGTGACTTGTATAGACACTAACCTATCTATCCTCCCATCTACCCACACTTTAGCTTTGTACTCTTTTATTGCTTGAAAACTTTTATTACTTGATGGATAGGGAAAAATAAAACCCTTTTCAGCATTTTTTTTTTCCATTTCTTCTTTCCTTTTCATATTGTGTGTTGCTAATGAAAAGTGCAACGCTTGGCTAAAATGGTTTTCAAAATTTCTCCATGTGCACTTACAAACAAATTTACATCACAAGGCATAAAAAAAAAAAAGACAACAACAACAACAAAAAACAAAAAACGAAAAAAAAAAAAAAAACAAGTTCAAAGATGTCTGTGAAAGTGAAATCTTTGCAAACACTGACAAGAAAGTTAGGAGCTCCAAGCTCAGTGAAACAAATACATGTACATGTACTTCTTTGAGATCAAGCTAAGAGGAACTGTTCACTATAATCTGTAAGCTGCACATCAGATTATGTCAAACACTACAACTTATGGACATAATTATTTAGCAATCAGAGATTATTGGACATCTTGAAATATCACAAAATATCCATGTTTTGAAAACCATTTACTCTTTCTTCCCTTGCACACCATTTCTTGCTCTCAATGTGCTAATATATCTATGTGCGCATCTCTGCCCTCTCTCTTTCTATTTTTTTTTTTTTTCACATGAGAGTGGTTGGCCTAGAATGTGTTGAATAATTGGCATAATATTGGTATGCAGTCTGGATGTTGGTATGTTGTATACAGCATATGGAAGAAAATAGATTGAGCACTAAAATTTAAACCAACAGTGACAATATAAGAGAACACATCCCAGATTTCTGTCTGGCACATTGTGGGGGTATTTCATATTCATAATACCAGATAATTGTACCCTGATTCAAATGTCCATTCCTGTATCATAAGTAGTTGATACAGTTGTGTACATGTATTCTAAAAAAAATGATATAATAAAACAGTGTTTTACAGGAATAAAAAATATGTCTTGTGACCAGGGCAAATGAGTTGGAAGTTGCACCGGGCAATGAAGACATACGGCTGTTTTTGGTCATTTTAAATTACTTTCTGACCAAGATATTAATTTTTTTTAATTTTTTTTTTTCAAAAAATGACAATTCAACCTTTTTTATCTGAAAAAAAGAAATATTTTGATATCATAGTCAGAAAATAGTAAAAAACAGTCAAAAATGGCTGTGACTTGAATTCACCTGGTGTGACTTCAGACTCATTTGCCCTGGGCGCAAGACACATACATCACATGTACTTACCACATGTATCCAAAATAACATAAACTGGCATAAAGCTTCTAATTTTATGTCATACATTCACAGTTGCAGATAAAAGTAACAAGGGAAAATTAAAAATTGTATAATCTCTTTGACAAGTCTACATTTGCTAAAAGTGCAATAGGTGGTCAGAAAAAAGGTGCGGCTTATATAGATTTTTGGTCACTAGTCTATGCCACGTGATAAACGTAACTTGGTTTAAAATACCTTATGTTTCAAATAAAAAATAAATTCAGTCTGATACAGTGTTTAAATATTCAAAATAGCATCTTATCAGATTCATACAAAAATTGTATAGTTTATTTCTTGGCTAAATTAGACCAAAGCTGAAAACTTTGAGTTGTTCTTCTACTTTGTTCTTAAAGCATTTTTTTTCAGTGTTAGATTTCAATAAAAGCTTGCATGATATGAAATAAAACATAGGTTTGATGTTATATAGGGAAATTCTTTTTTTTTTTTTCCGATTTTCTTCAAGTGGCCAAAAATGATTTACACAAATATCATTTAGTGCGATGCAGTGTATGTTTTTTAAAACCTTGGGTTTCAGCAGATATGAATGATAAGAGAAACAGAACAGTCTAAAACAATCTAATTCAAATTGGCAACAGAAGTTACACAAATCTTGGAGCTATTTTGTCATGTTAACTTTTATTCAAATATTTTGTAAAATGTTCACACAGTTTCTCACATAGCCCCGTACCCATTCCTATCTCTCCTTTACCCCAACCCACCCATCTCCTCCCATCAGTAAAAGAAAATACCAAAACGATTATCAATTCAATTCTCTTTATTTAAAAAAAAAAAAAAAGCAATCGCTTCCATTCTGACACTGACAAATATGAACATGTTACAACCTTTGAACATTTTCACATTCACTCACACTGACTGTTTCCAAAGTAAAATGTGGTGGTATTTTATGACATCAAAACTTGCAAACATTTCAGGTCTGCAGTCCAATATACACTAGCATAAATGTCACCAAACAGACACAAAGTTGTCTGGCACCTCCTTGGTAAGACTAGTGAAAAATGATTTTTATTAAAACCTGGCTTTTAAAGAATAAACAATCTTATTAATTCATCGAAATGCTGGGTTGTAAAGCTAGAGTTGATTGAGAGATGAAAACAAATGAGGAAAAAAAAAATACAGTGTGTCTATCTGGGCCTAGTATTGCAATAAGGAAGCATAGGCAAATGAAAAAGTTGCACCACCTAATAAAGGCGAAACAATCTTGCATTGGCTCACACATGGGAGCGTCCGTTCGCGAAATCCACAGGCGGTGAATACGGAGAATACCATCCTCGACGAAGGGGATGACATGTCTTCTCTCTCTCCTTGCTCCTGCCTTCTGTCCCGCTCTCTTTCGTCTTGACGTGTAAATGAATCTAACCGTGTTTGACACAATAATATAGTCGTGCTCCCGTTGATGTGGCCTTAAAGGCCAGCACAAACATACTAACAAGCGATGCTGTACGCATCATTTTCCAACATTCAACCTATTTTCGATTTAAACCTTCGCTAATTTTTCGCCTTTGGCTCTCAGTGACATGTAGTGATGCTTACAAATGACAACTCTACCACAGCCTCGCACGTTTCAGAACGGCTGAGAGATTGTAAGATATGAACGTGGGATGACAACATCCAAGCAACAGATAGTTACGAGATTGGCTGATTCTCAAAGAGACATAGAAGACAGAGGGGGCTGAGGATAATGATGGCCTCCTCTTCAAAGGCGTCCTTCCACAATAAAATATCGGCAGATTCTTTTGTATTTTCATTTCTCAAACTTTTCAGTCTTAAGAAAGTAGGATTATCTCTGATTTAAGTGGCTGCCAAGTTTTGCTGAGAAATTTTGTGGGTAGAAATTAATTTGGAAATTGGACTTTAGCCCCGATAGCAACACTTCTTGTAATCTTCATTGATATTCTAACTGCAAAGGGTTATCTAATGTGCTGAACGTACACACGAGACCTCTGAAATATATTAACCCTCATTAGAGAAAGTTGGACCATATTCTAGAAGCCAGAAGATTATTGAGTCATTGTAAAAATAAATGCAGGTCTCAATCTTTGTGTCCTTCTCACCTCAAATGGCAGGGTCCACGAGTGGAACCCGCAACGTACATCGTGAATTGTTCATCACATAACAGACCACATCCCCCCCTCCCCTTTAACCCCCCCCCCCACCCCAACCACATACTTCTCCCGAGGCAGAATTGTAAAAAATACTTGAAAAATAAGTACCAGTTGTCAGCGGTCCTGTATGTATAGGGTTAATAAAGATAGAAAAAACAAAAACAATTACTAAACAAGTGCATAAAGTAGACCATGAGACGTCAACGTCACTGTACTATGGATTCCATTTGTGTCTTATTACAGAGAGAACACTTATATATTATATATCTGCTTAGTCAGATCGCAGTCAGTACAAGGCGGACGTTGATAGCAGGGTAAGGTTCACATTTGATATCCTTGTATTGTCTTTTATCTGTGGTACTTCATGATTTGTTATTGTCATTTATGATATATCGATAGACAGACAGAAAGACATATGGAATAAACAGCTAGACACACAGACAAGTAAACAGAAGGATAGACAGATAGATAGAAAGATAGACAGACAGAAAGAATGATTGACATATAGAAAGACAGACACATAGACATAGACAATAAGACAGATAGATAGACAATAAGAGAGATAGATAGACAATAAGACATATCTATCTATCTATCTATCTATCTATCTATCTATCTATCTATCTATCTATCTATCTATCTATCTATCTATC
>JBCAUA010000016.1:2999182-3016932 GCA_038406235.1 Peronia verruculata | reverse complement strand
GGGGGGGGGGAGGATGGGGAGGGTTGGTCTTGATATTAGTGAGGGACATTATGATCAAGTCTCCTGAAGTCCATTTGCCTGTAGCCAGCAAAATAGTGTTGTTTACCCCTGCATATAGAGCCCCAACTGAGTTAAACTCTGTGTGGCAAATGGGCAAGTCAACTTTTGAATGAACACCCTTCCAACACCTTAGAATTGAGTTCAGCCGGGTTTAAACTGAAGCATATCAGTGTACATGCAAGATCAATATTTTTTTTTTTTTTAATGTTATTGGAAGTGGTGGAAACTTATATTATTTGATTTTGAAATATTTGGATTTCACTGTGGTTGAGGACTGACCTTTTCCATATGTTAGCTATGCTGTAAAAAATCATTTTGAAAATAAACGATATGTATCTCCCTGATGAATCTTGATAAGGATCAAGTGAAAACTTTAAAGGAGTAATAGTGTCTCTTGTTTCTAGCATTGGTTGTCTTTGTCTATAAGAGGAAAACCATGAAGTTTTTCACCTTTTATGTGACAAAATGGAATAATTTACAAAGTTCTATGATCTTCCCAAAGAAAATCTTATGCTGTCTATTGCATACTGTTTTATTTGCCCAAGATTGTAATTTTAACCCTCTGAAAATACTGTCACTATAACCATTTAATATTCACAGATGACAGTGATTCTCATCAAGGGATTCCCATAATTACTAGAGGACGGCACCGTTACCCATTTCACTTTCAGCTTCCTGAAACTGCCCTGCCTTGTTCTTTTGAGAGTAAAATTGGAAATGTACGATATTATGTACGGGTGAATCTCAACATTCCGTATGCCTCATGCCCACAGTGTATTCGCTACTTCACAATCATTGGGCCTCATGTTGACTGCATGGATGACAGATTCTTGGTAAGAATGTTTGAGATTATTTCAAAATTCCATTATTATATATAGAACATATTTCACTCATATGGTTTAAATGAAGATGTGCATATAATGCTTTGAAGAAGCAGGAAGGAAACCATCATGAAATAATGAAATATGTATATTTGCCCTTTCGTTTCACATTAAATATGAATATTAGGAAATGAATATAAGCAGTCTCTTTTGAATTTTCTGTAAATAAGTGTATCATGTTATCTAGCACAATTACGATAGGATTTTCCTTTTAAAGAGAAAGATATAATTTGGATGTTTGCCATATATTTGTATGATGTGATATGTCTTGTGTGTGTCCATCAGTTTTGGACAAAAGTAGGACTTTAGTTGAATTTGTTTTACATAATTAGAGCTATATATAATATGTCCAAAACAGTAGGTTGAAATTCAGTTTAGAAATGGTTAAAAGCATTAACATCGTCATGTACTTCCTCTCCCCTATTGCGTGCCAACAAACCTCTCTAAATGCAATCATTATTGGCAAGTGGCACCACTTGACCACTTTTGCTCATGTCAACCTCATGCAATGTTTCACCTTTTGGTCACAAAAGTTTTACTTCTGTATACAAACATTTGAAATGAATATTTCAGACATCAAAGGATAGACATCTGCAATGCACATGAAGTGTCTATTTGCATCCTGCATTTCCATTCCTTAAATTTTTGTATAACAAAGAGTCCTAATGTGCTTTTTATATAGCAATAAAACCCCATGCAAAGCATTTAAGACATAGTTTACATAGTGAAATAGTCCAAGTCTATTAAATGCAAGGGACAGATTGTGGAGGTAACTTTGAGAAGAACACTGGGGATGAGGGGGAGAGGGGAAGAAACAGGAAGATGGGGTGGGGGTGGAGATTGGGGGAAGGAGAGCGGCTGACAATTTTTTAAATCAGCATTAGACTAGCATTGTCAAGTCAAATCAAAATAATGTTCAGGAAATAGATGTCATGAATTTTACTTGTAATAACTATAGCATAATTTTATTGTAATAGATGTATGCATTGTTTTTAATGTGCTTTGAGTTTTCAATGGATATTTTTCTTTGGTTTAGTATTTCATGGGTAAACCACTAAAATCATCACACCATTTCATGTTAGTTGATCTGCCACACACCTACAATTGCATTCAACATCAACAGCGCTTTGTCGTAATAATTATGTTTCCACCTTAGAGAGCCCACTTCCCGTGACCAATGATGGATATTTATGAGCTGTGTTATGCCATGTTATTTAAATACAGTGGTCTCCGCCTAAAAACCCGGTCGTCGGGAGACAAATAAAGTGGGCTCTTAGGCGGATAGGTTCTCAGGCAAACTGAAAAGTTACGCTACCCCTCTGACTACAGATTGTCTTCACTACTATGATTAGTTGATTGTGTCCCATATGTTGTCAAACAAAGAAATGGTTATAGAGTAGTCAACAACGTGTCCTGATTATATAATACATCAGCCATCACTTCCACTCCTTTGTCTACCTGTTCCCTCCCCGTCCCATCCCCATTTGACTGCACATCTAGCACTGTGTGTTTCTCTCAAGTGGACAGTATGATGTATTATGATACCATAAGTACTCCGGTATCTTGGTCCGACAGGAGACTTTTAGACAGATTTTTCTTTTTGGGAGTGCCCATAGTGGGGTCTTAGAGGGGTAAATTATAGAGGAAAAATTATGTTTCCCAGCAGGGGCAGGTTCTTAAACAGATTGGGTCTTAGGCAGAGGGTTCTTAGGCGGAAACCACTATATGTGTCATTCATTTGGCATGGCTTCATGCTGATGCATTGTGAAAAAAAAAATGTGTCAGTATAGTTGAAATTTCTCAATAGCCTATATAAAACATGGCAAAGAACACAGAGCACTAATACCATAGACTTCTGAAATACAGGTTTAATAGGAAAAGGAGATGAAGGGGGAGGGGGTGGGGAACATGTCCTGGAGGTGATTTTTTACAAATTATTACAGATACAAATTTTAATGTAAACTTTCAAATTAGAACTACTAGAAGAAAACTGAAAAAAAAAAAAAAAAAATGACTGGCTCAAATGGTTTGGATTTTGGCCTTTCTGGAATGGCAATTTTTGAAATCAGTTTCCTCCATTTTTTTTCTATCAAAGCTCCATTTTTCTTCAGAAAATGCAAACAGAGTGGGATGTGCATAAGTATGTTTGGTCTTGCTGTGAAAATGATGTACATGTACTTCAAATTTGATTAGAATCAGTCCACAAATGTAAATAAAAAAGTAGATAGCAACATAGCTGCACACATTTTGGCTCTGAGAAAAATGCATTTATAGGAGATAATTTTGTTAATATTGTGTTTTGCCTCAAAACGACCTTCGTTTCAGATACTTGCCCTTCTCTGTGACTTATTGTTTTGTTTATTTTTTTTTTTTTTTTTCTGGTTTACTGAATATATCTTTTCATGCATTATGCTCCTTATCCCTATCACCATAAACCATAGCATTACTATTGGGTTCTTGAGGGCCTATATATATGCTTTCCATATCTTTCTTTGTAAAAACCAAAGAATTTTGACCTTTACTAAGATAGATAATCCACAATTGTGCTCCGATAAAGCAGAAATAAAAAAGAATTTCCTCTCCATTGGAGGCGGAAGTTCATTTTAAGTGTTGAAAAGTAACACTGATATTCTGCATGATCATGAGTCTATTTCATCTCAGAGGTGTCACCCAATGTCCATCCCTGGCAGTGGGCTCAAGATATTGCCAGAAAAGGTCATAACAGGTGCTTCATGTATTCTGTGCTTGTATCTGGTTCAATAGTGATGATCTATCAGTGCATAATGCAATCACATTCATCTACTGGACAATAGACTGGCTGATCAGTTGAATGACCATGGTTCAAACTTGCTAGAATAGAAAAGACAGAACTTCATAGAAAACAAACAAAATAAAAGGTACACAGAGAAGGTGAATACATTTTATAGAATAGAAACACATTTGAAGGATTCAGTGGTAAAACTCATGCTGTTCATTTCAGAAATTTGAAAACATCAAATATTTAGTATTGTTATGTTTCAAAGTTTTTTTTGTAAAATCATACTTTTTTTTTCATGTATGATGAAAAATAGATAAGCTAGAACTCACAATATGTTTTTCAAACATAGTAATCAACAATAAATCACACAAAGCTGGCAAACTTCAACTTCTGAAAAGTGTCAAAACATGGCATCGTGCATTTTTCCATTGAGCCCTTCAATTTTGTCTGTTTCTTCCCCAGACGCCTGTTTCCTCTGTTGCTAAAAGAAACTCTTGTAGTCTTTGTTGTGGAAAAGGGCCACTCTTGTTGCGGGCAACAATGGAGAGAACTTCATATGTCTGTGGTGAACAAATTAAACTTAAAGCTGAAGTGCAAAATGGGAGTGACTCAGAAGTATGGGTCCTGTGTAAACTAATTCAGGTATGTTAATGATTTCACTGCATTTCAAGCAGTACTGTAGTGTTGAATATGATAAGCTTTATTGACAAAATTTATTTGTGGTTTGCCTGCATTCTTCAGACCTTTAATATACCAAGCGCATCTTATTTTAATAATGACAACATTGATCCACATGTAGCTCTGTGGTGTTGGGTTCTTGCTTTAATAGACAAAATACAGTTTGATTGCTAGCATCTTATAAGATGTTAACTGGCTATAAGGAATTTTCAACTTAGTGATAGTGATGGGTCAGTCAGGGTAGAATGTAGATAATTAGTGACATGACCTTGATTTCAAACAGTAATAAGGTTATGCTTAGAGGCATATTAACTTTTTAACTCCGGAGTTTTTAACCTCATTTTGGTGGATATTTTTTCCTGGTTCTAACTTTAGGGTAGTTCTGTTTCAATTGTGATATAATACATTGTATTAGTGTAACATGCACATGTTATACATCAGAGGGAAGGTAAAATTGTGGAGGGTAAATTTATGGTTGTTAATGGAATTTCTCAGCAATGCTCACAGCATTGCTCCGGAGTTAAAGAGTTATATGTATCTCAAAATGTAATTCTCTGTTTATTTTGACCTTTAGTAGAATATCCCAATAGTTTAAAATGTAAACTGAAACCATAGAGAATGATGTTATCTGCAGAAAGACTTTGAATAGATATATTTTTCTCATGGCTAATAAATTGTTTTTGATTTTATGTTACATGCAGAAACATCATATTATAAGTATGATTTTGGATTTAATGTTTATATATTGGATTTGTTATTGATATGTTTTTGTTTTTATTTCTATTATCAGTATGTAGAGTTCTTCATAAACAAAGGAGTATTAGGGTTGTCAAAGGAAGTTCGCCATACTGTCCTGGAAGCAGAGAGTGATAAGGTCCCACCTCATGACACATCGCGTCTAGATGAGCTTATGGGCAGACTTGTGGTGCCCATTATGCCTCCCACCATGATAGAAGTTTGTGGACTGGTTCAGATCTACTATACTTTAAAGGTAAACAGAAAATTGATGTACGATTTATCACTATATAGTTTTTTGGTCTTTCTTTTTACTTTTGTAGCACCCCTCTCATTTTCTGTTCATACTACCCTAAGTGTTATACCTTTCTCACTGGTTCTATGATGAGTACAGACCTAGGCGCACTTGTTACAGCCAAGCCAGCTGACCTCTGCGCCTGGTAGATTGAAGGCTCATCTTGATGGCTTGCCACATAATATTAATGGTAATATCCATTGGTTTGAGAGAACAAGAACACTCTGCAGGCTCTGTTTGCTTGCATGATGGTTGTTTATTCTTCTACATTGTTCTGAAGTCTTCGCAAAAACGTTCTTTCATTGCACTTGCACTGCTGTAAGTGTAACATCTATGACTGTGATATGATATGCTTGCAATATTGACATGAGAGAGAGAGGAGATGGGGCGTGATTCTGTGTTTAGAGTGCAATTTTAGTTCATAGTATAGATCATTAAACTCCTCTGAATGATATTATGTTAAATTAGACATCTAGCAGATTGTATTGTGACTGTGCCAGAAATGAAGGAATCAGTATATTGGCTGACAGAAGACAGATGATAATTTTCATTTTCATGATTACCAAGACTTATCTCTATTCCCATACAAGAGGCAAACCAGGTGACCATTCAGAAAAAAAAAATGAAGAAGAGTGCATGCTGAAAATATATGAAGCTTGTAACTGATCTGTGATTGTTTCAAACAGGCTAACAATAGTAACTGCATTTGAAAATGAGACATTGTCATCATTAATTCAGCCTCGGCTAACAAAAGTATTGAAAAGGTGAGCCTGGAGGTAGATTTATCTTTGACAGCCTTAATCTCTGGCACATGAAAGTTTCAACTCACTAGGAGAGATGTAATCCTTGTTATGGCCGTGATTTATTGAGGTCAACTTTGCCATTTTCCTACACTGTGTTGTTTATCTGCTCTTGACAGCAAAACCTTTTCATATAGAATCCAAGTGTTCATTATCCTGTACAGTGAGGTGGAACATACATGAACATCCTGGTGAAATAAAGCAGGAAATTCAGTGTAAATATTGGCTAATGGTTTTCTACAACTAGGCCTTTGGTGCTGGTAAATAATGAGTAGGTAGATCTATAGACCTAGATCTAGATCAATAGCTGAAAAAAGTCTTTTGATGGTAACTCAAACTGCCACAACTCTGCAAACTAGGGAATGCTGGCATCTCCTGTGGTACCTTAGTACATTTTTTCATGCTTTGAAGCAAATATATCATCCAACCAAAAAACATTATACAGACAAGAGTAGAAGCTTTTTTCTGGGACAGTCCACTGCATACCTGTAAATTGTACCACTGTATGATATGGAAGCTTTTATATACATTTTATCTACAATGAGAATGCAATATTAATTGTTCCTTGAAAAAAGTAGAGAATAAACATTCGTCTGCTGTGTTTTTGGCCATGTGGTCACTTTCTTCAGAGTGGACCCAGATGGTAGTTGAATGTACTCTCTCATACATAGATATTGAGAGTGCGATTCTGAATACTGGGTGAATGAGCAGAGGAAATCATTAGCAGAAATTAGCTCAATTTGCTCAGTTTTCTGTCTGTTGATTTGATATTGTCATTCCAAACCGAGCAATTCGTCCAGCTGACCCCAGCAGTTTATGTCCTTGATAAATGTATATCTTTGATAAATGGATGATCAATTCTCCCTATAGATAGGTAGCATTCACATCTTGGTGAAAGAACACTGCATTCCCTGAACACTTGGAAATATAATGAAAATTGAGTCTTCTCCACCTCAATGGCAAGCAGTCCTACTTTACTGAGGTTTGTCGATAACATGTCACATAAGATCTTGAAAGTGAGACATTTCATCAATGTTGATTGCACCAGCTTCCTGTGTAGACATTTAGTGGGTTGAGGCTTGATCTTTGATTTGCTTGGCACACATAAAGTGACAGTGGCAAAAACTGAGGGTGATTTGCTGGAACATGATATCTCCCCGCTAGTTTTATTACTGGAACATCCTTTGGCCAGTGCAATGCACAAACTCCCATTAGTCTGTTACTTCTTTAACTTTTAGCTTAATAGGTAAGCAAGTAATGCAGGCCTGACAGTTCTCTTCATCTTTTGATTCCTGTATCCTGTTCTGCAACCAAAAACAGAACACTTCCGCATCATATTTTCAATCACACTAATTACGCCAAATAATATTTGTTAATGATATCCAAAAGTGGAATGGTCGTTAGTAGTCAAAAGTACAGTGTCACCAATAGTATTATAAACACATCAGATAAACACAAAAGCAGAAATGCAA
Organism: Peronia verruculata; assembly: GCA_038406235.1. Classification (NCBI taxonomy): domain Eukaryota; kingdom Metazoa; phylum Mollusca; class Gastropoda; order Systellommatophora; family Onchidiidae; genus Peronia; species Peronia verruculata. Next base: position 3,009,253 of record JBCAUA010000016.1, on the reverse strand, counting down.
CCGGACGCTCCAAATGCAAACATTCAAATGAGTTCCATACAGCAGTTGTGTTGAAATGTGCATGGATAGGAAGTTCGAATAAGACAAAGAGGACATTTAGTGATATCCCTGCATATTTTTAACATTTGCTGGAAAGGGGATATTGCATGCTATGTTATCATAGCCTGAGATGGTGTATGCTCAGGTCGAGCCAGATGGTCCAGCCTGGGCTTCAAAGCATTTGCAATTTCTTCAGTGAGCTGGCCTGGTACTATATTTGCCTAGGTACGGATGAAAGAGAATTAGTACAGCTAGAATCAGAACTTCTTGCCCCACCGGCCACTTTATGTGGGACAAGATTGTGTGTTCAAAGCATTGCAAGAAAAGCTGTTATTGTCAGATGTATATCAAATTTTCTCCTTTTGTACTTGTATGCCTATTGTGTGGCCTGAAGGTGGTGTTCTCTCTCTAATGATTGCATTATGTGTTGACAGGAAATTGGCCAAGAGGCCTCTAAGTCAATGTTACTCAGCTCTTTCTATCTCACTCAGTCTGGGAATGTTTACTGTCACAGTGCATACTGTCCTCTGAACTTATAAAAAGCATGATCTCCCTAGATATAGCAGAGGGCAGTTAGTAGATCTGATGATACCATCAAAACAGTTCCTATGACTACATACACTTGAATATGTAAATGAGATTATTCATGTACATGTATTATGAGTACATACATACGCATACATAGTCTTTCTTTATGTCGATCAGCTGCTTGACATTTGAACTGTGAAAAAAAAAAAAAAAAAAAATTGCTTGGAAGCATATGAGATGGGACACAATGAAATCAGGGTCTTATCAAAATTTTGAGCATATGGAATTATTGGTATCACTGTGAAGATTATTCATTTCCTTTTCTATGTGTGAACTAATTTTTGCTGTACCTTAAGTAGAAATTGAGATATTGGCAATCAAACACGATGGGGGTGATTTGCTGTTGCAACTGAATTTAGTGAGAAAATGGCCAATCACTTTTGTTAATCCTTCTTGATCCTTATTGGGCCATGCCACTTAATTATAATTTCTAGGCTTTTCCTCAATCTGTTTTAGCAAATTTAAGTCTGAAATACATTTTTAGATTGATAGAAGAGTTTCATAAAAAAACATAACATTAAAAGCTGAATTTTCATTAAATTTGTCATCAGTGCAGGATTCTTAATTAATTAATTTGGAACTGAAAAGTTTTAGACTATGAATTATGTTTTGCTCTGTTTATTATTATTATTATTATTTTTTTTTGTAAGTTTCGTTCATTTTTAAGCTTGAGGCTATGTTTGTTTTTAATTATCTTTGTTCCTCAATGATAAGTGCATCACATATGCTGCCAGCACAGGTTTCAGTTGCGCTTACTGAAGTGCAACCACTCTCCATCACAACTGTGGTCGAGGGGTCAAATTAGCTGTTAGCTGGGGAATCCCCACCCGGACGGCTGATGCTCAGTTTTAGCAAAGTGAATGGGTTTTCATAACAGCCTGAATGCCATGAATATGAAGTTTGCGTTCCATATTGAAACATTTTTCAAACATAGAAACTTATCTAGTTTAATGGGGGAAAAAAAGAATGCTGGTAGGTACATTCTTATAGAGATACAAAGTCATTTATTTACTCTTACCAACAGTGAATTTGGATAATTAGCAAATGGTTTCAGATGCATGTAATAAATTATTGTAACATAGAAATAAGACAAAATTTGTACATATTGTCAGGCACTTACTGAAAAAAAACAACAACAATTCACTTCCTTTGCCATTGTATAACATGAGTTATGGCAGTTGAAAATCAAAAACTTGCCTGTTCTCAGTAATTCTTGCCTTGGTTTGAAGGGGGAAAATTTAATACTGCACTGTAAATTGGTACTGTCTCAGGCACTGATTTCAGCATATTATTTTATAACAGAGAGTCACTAACTGTTAAGTACTATTATAAATTGCTATACACCATACCTAAATACAGTCGAGTCCACCCAAATTGAACTCTGATGATGCGAATTTCTGATAATTCGAATAAAAACGAAACAAAAAGATTTTACTTCCTCTTTGTGCCCATTAAATGCATCTTGCATGAATGGAAGCCACGGCCGTGAGTTTCCTTTAAATCAAACCCATCAGTGCCGCCCAAAAGTAAAAATCAGTTTTTGTTCTCTCCACATGGTTCCCACCCAACAGGGAAAACAACGGAGACAGCGCTGCAGATGGGGCGAGAGGGATCAGGCAATTGATTTGCATAAATTTACTGTGAATGTGCCAGGCGCCGTGGTTTCAAAAAGATCTATGTTATGGCCTCCTCTAACCCACTGAAGAGAAAGAAGACGGCTTTTTCCATCGATTCGAAAATGAACATGCTACAGGAAATAGACAAAAGTGTAATGTCCAAGAAGGCCATAGCTGAAAAGTATGGCAATCCTCCAAATACACTTGATGATACTAAAACATCAGGAACGTGTGGAGAAAGCGACAGCCTCCTCTTTTTTTTTCCCTCATAGGTAATTCGGGAGTTGTTTCCCTTGTCAAAAAAAAAACTGGAAGACGAACTCTCATAAATCAAACCCATGAGGATAGTCCCGGAAAATTCAATTTAAGCAGACTCAACTGTATGAAGAAAGAACAAAATTTGCTTTAGTTATACAAGAATTGTTCACAAGGCTTTGCGCTTTCATGATATTGGAATGCACTCTGCAAATTCAGGGGAGTTTGCAAATTTGTGAAGACATAATGACCCTCATTTGAGCGTCCTCATTCTAATGCCTCATCCTTTTCTCTCCAATTTTGACACTGATGAGTGGATATGTTCACCCCCTTGCTCTCCATGCAAAGCTAAACCAAAACCATATTGTCTTATCCAATGAATGCAGTGACATTCCAGAATATGCTTGTTTGGGAATTACTTTGTTAGCAAAGACCTTTCTGTACAGAGACATACATGTATGAATTGCAATTTCTGTTGAAGGTATTTTATCTTGTGAGAGGGGCTTACTGTGTGAAAGTTTAATGTTGGTTTTTAAAAGTAGTTTTCACATCACCCCTTTGATTTCATTCAATTCCTGGCTTGATAGATGTAAACAAAAATTCATATAAATTCTTTGGAAATGGCAGCACATATACACCTCTACAAAAAACAAAATACATTAATACTGAGAAATTTCACCTATGCAGAATGCTTATTTTGATCGTTTAAGTCCACACAGTTGATGGTGAAAAAGAATGAAGAAATCACATGAGTGTCTTAACACTCTGAATAACTTTATGACTAATAATCACAGAAAGTTGAAGTTTGCTTCTATCAACATAAGAGAAACTGAACCTCATGTACAATTAACTGGGAGAATGTGGGATAAAGAAATATGAGAGACATTAAGTGGGAAAGTTAGGGTAATTTGAGCTGTAACTGAGTCATGCCACTGAACTACCCAAGAGTGGCCCTGCCAAGGGGAATTTTACACCTGTTGACAGGTGATTTATGACCCTTTGTGGGTAGGTGGGTAGGATGATCTAAGTTGCTGACTAGAGTCTGTTTAAGCTGCTGTGTACATGAAAGATTATTGTGGATCATTGAAGATTGCTGTAAGCAATTCCTCTCTAGCTCTCACCTAGTAAATAAAATAATTTGTTAAAAAAGAGGGAATAATTTACAAATTCCTAACACTTTGGTACATTATGTTGTTTAACTTTCCTTAAATACCATTGATTTTCATTCTAAGTAATTTGGTTTAATCTGAGTCCGAGTTTGCCATGAAAAATATTTTTTGAAGGACATAATGCATTTTTTGCAGGGTAATGCACACTGTGAAACAATGTATAAAAAACAGTGCCATAGATTCTGGCATAATTCACTTTTATTTGTGCTATGTCATTTCTAAAATACCTCTGATGGTTATTTAAGACATAACCCGGTAAGAATGTCTAAAACTTAAGCTTAATGTGGAATTTGAAAAACCTCATTTGCATTTTTTGGGATATAAGGCATTTTGTCCTGCAGCCTTTCATATATATAGCCTACTTAGGTGATGTCATGGTCATATCTTCTGATTTATAGCCAGCCAAAATCTGATCCTCATCCAGCTTACCAGATGCCCATTTTGCTATTGCAAGGCTGGTTTGCAATGTTTTGTTTCACATATTGGTGACTCTTTCCAAATTAAAGCATTATACACTGTATATTTACATAAATTTATATTTACAATATACTATTTTACTTATTAATTATGTCCTGACCTCCTCTCTCCTCCCCCCTTTCTGGCTCTTCCTTAACTCTTTCTATCCAACAATCAACCAATGGCCGACTGTGTAGATGCCCAACCAATACACCATGCTTTCTTGCTTTTTCTTGTACCTATTCCATCTCTCATGTGTAATAAATCCTGACTACTTCCATACCAGTTACCATTCTTTATATTCTGAGCGACCTTTCTCATTTTTTGTGATTTTCTTGCATCTATTGTGGTGAGAAAATGTGAGTTACCTGCTTTTACCAAGGTTACCAACTGGTGGACAATGAACACTGGCTTCAATTTCAGGTCTGCAAATGATTTTAGTTGTTTGAGACCAGAAATTTTATTCAAGAATGGCTTACAATGCTTCAGTTCTGATAAAATAGAATATTACACTGCTCAGTAGACTACTGTGAAAAAGAGATTACTTATACAAATTGTTTTTTGTTTCTGTCACTTGTTCGTTTGCTGGGGGTTGGGACAAGAAAATGTATATTGTGTATTATACTGGTGCATATCTGACAAAAAACATCTGTTTATTATAATAAATTAGTACTATTGTTAATGTACACTTTGCTCATATTTTACTCTATTTTAGCCATTTGACAAAGAGCCTTTCAATTGAATCTCTGCTTGTGCTGCATCCTGTGTATATCTCTTAAAATATGAAGAAACGGAAAGACTTAAATTCAGAATTACCAAGGGAGATAATAGGATATTTGTAAAATGCTTTAGTCCAGCTGTAATTAATCCCTAACATTTACGAAAAGGATAACCAGTTGCAAGGGATAAACAAACAAACAAAAAATAATAATAATTTAGAACATTTTACAAATTGAGAGAAGTAACAGACTGTTGGGAAAATCTCTCTATCAACCCAATGGGGAGGTTCATCTTCACACTATGCCTTTATAGCAGGTAGTCATCAAAGGTACTAGCAGGAGGCAGCTGTTGCCTATAGTCAACAGTTTGGTGTGACTTTCACCAACTGGCACAACATAGAATGTCATGCATCAATTGCAAAAGAGGTCTTCAAAATCTGCCACCTTTTTATTTTTTAGATTTTATCACAAGAACAGAATTTTTCATTTTAAAAAATCATTGGAGATTTTTAGATTTTGCTGAATGAGGAATGTCCCCTCCCAATAATTCTGGGAAGTTATTTCATAACCCCTGTTTTCAATGCTTGTTGGTTGTAGAAGACATTTGTCAAAAGTGAATTAAACATACAAATTCCAGATCTCCATGTATCCCATTGGCCATATATATTAAAGATTATTCATAATACAATATCACTACTTAAACTAGAACTACAGATAGTCATTCTACACAAGCTTTGATTCATGTATGTCTGTAGTTCACTCAAAAAATTATAATCACACTGTCAAAACCTGATAGTAGCTACAGAAAGCACACTTTGAATCAGTTTGTAACTTTGAAAATTCGGGGTGACCAATTTTGGCTTGTTTAACTTGTAATGCTGTGAGGGAAAAGGCTGGCTCAGAGTGGTTGATCTTCACAAAGCATTTTTTAAACAGATAATTTTACCTTTGATGTGATTTTATAGTCATAACAAATATTAATGATGAAACAAATAACATTTTCATCACTAATTCTTCATCCTTTACTTCACAGTTGTATCTTGAAACTTCAAAAGGAAAAGGAGATGCAGCAGAGATAAGTATGCCCATCACTATTGCAACAGTGCCATTCAGAATACCCAATGGCCCAGTGCCCGACATACATTATGGTAAATATTAACAACAGTCTCATCAATCGTAATTAACATTCGAGTAGAATGTCTTTTATATCTGCAGCTCATTGTCCATGGGAAAAATTCATTACTTGCAACACTGTTAATTGATTGAAGAAAATACATGATCTTATTTCTTTATTTATTGTCATCGAAAGAGATCATTGTATGTTAGTAGTGAACAGTGCTGGTGAACAACAATAAAATGTTTTAACTTTCATACAGATAAATCTGTAATGCATTTGCTGACGGCACCAAACCCTGTATCAGTATGAGCCATATTTTAGAATTTATCCTTGGTTTGGTCAGTAGAACAAAGAATTTTTACCTCTCTCATGGCAATATACAGCACTTTAATAAATATAGAGTAACTGTTTTTCTGTTTGGTACTCAGGAGTTTGTATGGTTTGGTAGAGTGCTTTGGGGAAATAAAACTAAGCTGTTTATATTTTGTTAACTGTATTCAAATGCAGTTTATTTTACAACACCACTATGTGGTCATCCAACATTTCCATTCATTTTTCCTATTGATACAGGCAATCTGTAAATGTGAATGATAACACAAACACTCTTTCTTTGAAGAAAAGGAACAAAACACTAAAATTTTAGAAATCTTTTGAGAACAAAAACTGTAGTTTTTGTTTTTGTTTTTGTTTTTTGTTTTTCATGTCCCTGGCTAATTTGAAAATATCAGACTTAACAGTTTTATCAAAATTTCTTTTTTTCCTCACCTAGAAATTGCAGCTCCCAATGTTGAAGGTGGAATGTACATAAGCCCAGAATTTCAGCTGGGTCAGGTGTATATGGGAGATGAAGTAGATCCAGAGACAGATCAAACAATTCTATATCGTCCTGTGTATGTTTGTGTGTCAGATGATCAGCCAGCAGCACACACAGATGCCCATTTATTACAGGTAGTAATATTTTTCTTCCATTCCCTCTTTATCAATCTTTTATTCCTGTGCTTCAGAAGGGGGGAAAAGGGGCGGGGGAGTGACGGAGAGGAAAAGGTATTTATTATGCATCATGTCACGCATAATGTTCATCAGTATGAACACATAATCTCCTGGCCTGGCCTGGAGATCGTAAGATACAGAGATCCTGTTGTGACAGAATGGCGGATAGTTCTTAACCCCAGGACTGTCAATAGGCTATTGGAATGTCAGGATTTTTGTGATGGCATTGACATGCATGTTTAACCCTCTGAAACCCGCCATAGCTTTTAGAACAAAATAAAATCACGACATATTTCAAACTACTGACATTACTTCAAAGTAATGACATCAGTTTAAAACAATGACATTACCTCAAATTAATGACGGACTCGAACAATCCACAACTGATTCAGATGCAAACACTGCATACTTCTACCTTATCAAGAGCCGACGTAATTTTTTTTTTTTTTTTGTATAAAATATACACGATTTCTTCATTTGTCATGGTTTATAAGCTTATCTTTATATTGTATTTCGCATCTGTCACATGGAGTAATAAAGGGTTGAAAATGACAGCTTATGCCCTGACCGCTTTGTACTCCTTAAAGCCACAGATTGCCATTTTCATGATAAACTTCCCATAAAAATCACTGATGTATCAGTCACTAACATTGTAGTTACACGACTATGTACCATTACATTTCAATTGATCATCTACAGAACTTCTAGATCTGTTCAGCAAGTGAAAACAGCCCAAAAAGTTGACTACTTCTGTTTCACTCATAACAATAATCACGACTAGGAAGAGTTCAAGTGATGTAGCATGCGTGCAAGATTTTTTTTTTTTAACTCTGTATGATAAAGCGAATCCTTGACCGAATCGGACCACTTGATACTTGTAGAGTTAATGATCAGTCGGTAGGTAAAGAAAGGACACGGTGGTCAGTAATCGTAATTGCAGCGTGACCGGTCAAGCATTTCGGGATATATTAAGGTCACGTTCTGGTCAGCTGCAAGTGGGGAAGGACTGGTATGTTATAATCGACAACGCTGAACTGTAATCTACTACAAAAACCAATGAGGGGGTCGACATGGCTCTGTGGTTTGGGGTCTGTTTCATGGTGAAAACAGCTTACATCGGTGATATTGTGTGTTCGACTCGCGGGTCCTCCATTAGAGGATGGAAGGACACGAAGATCGATAACCAGCATTTTTTTCAGGGACGCAACGGTCCCCTGGCTTCTTCTGAGTAGAGAAGTCTGACGTCTAGCCTTCTGGGATAAGGGCGGGTGTATTTCTTAGGTCCCGGTGTGTGCACTAAGCACGTTACAGAAGCACTGGTAGTTCTAAATCGATGAAGAATAGGCGAGGTGCCGCTGTCGGGGCAAAATTTCCAAATCCAAATTTCTATCTTACAAAATTGACACCCAAAGAATCAGGCATCCTCTTATAGCCGAGCGAGATAATCCTATTTTCTTAGGATTGAAAGGCTGAACAAAAAACAAACAACAAAAACTTTTGTTTGCTTAACTACTGTCTTACCTGCTCTGAGAAAATACCTTCATCGTCAAAGTCCTATTTCTCCTCCCCTCTCACCTATCTAAATACATGTTTCCACATCCCCCCCGCGGGGGACCGGGGTATATAAGTAGGTAGTTTTACTCCCACCTGCAGGCGGTGAAAGCCCGTCATCGCTATGATGTCTCCCATGGAAAACCATTCTCAACATTTAGGGATGGCATCCTTTCTCTTCGCTCTCTCTCCTTGGTCCTGTCCCCTGTCCCGCTTTCTTTCCTCTCATCTTCTTGAAATTTAAACGTATATTATTATTACCGTGTTTGGCACAATGTAGCCGCGATTGTGCTGATGCGCCGTTAAACTCTGACACAAAGAAACAAATACGTTTCCAAGAATATTAAAAAGTAACCCGATACATGTATTATGTATTAGCAAAGCGAAACCAAGACAGGTTGAAAGGTACCATTGTATCCGGTGTTTAAAAAAAAAAAACCCAGAAAGAAAGAAAAACAGTAACCATTATTTTTTATTTAACCTGAAACCTGATATTAACAATGCCAAACCGTTGCACATTGAATAGGGCAGAATGTGGACGGAAATAATAATAATAATAATAATAATGACAGAGAGTATTTATATAGCGCTTATCCCCGTAATTACAGGCTCTAAGCATTTTACAATCTATTATTACCCCGACAGACCCAAAGAAGACACTCATAAACGTCTCAGCTTCCTGGGAAGCATACAAGACGGCTGCCTGTTAGGCGCTCAGATCCTTATCAATCTAACAATATCAATTAAAACGCAACCTATCTATCTGCGTCATTCTGTAAAAATACGGAAAGAAAACTACATTATATTAACACCTTCCAATTACTGCAAAAATGTGACTGCAAATTTGCAAAGATTTGAGGACAATTTTATTTGAAACGGCCTTCTCACATGGAGGAGACCTTTTGGCTGACAGCGTTAGAGTGGGTTTTACTTGCGTAAAGCCTGAGTGGTTCACCTTTTAGTTAATCCTAGTGACAAACTAAGTCAGTGGATCGAGACCATGCATTCAAAGAGTCACGTTGACTTTCTTATCTACTTTCTTTGCTTCTATCAACGTCCTCTTCCTCTTCCTTGTTCCAGATATTGAACTTGTGGATTTCTAACTCCGGATTCCCGAGAATTGTATCCATAAGGAATTTTATGTGCCAGATGTTGGTGTTCTCTCTGGGAGGAGATTCCGTCTTTAGAAATATGGCTCTAGAGTAGAATATCAGATCACAGGATTCGAAGAAAAGGGAGGTCACTGGGAATGCAAAGGAAAGAGGAAGAAAGAAGATCCGTTCTGATTAGGTAGAAAGACAAACAGATAAATAGCAAAAAAAAAAAAAAAGGGGGGGGGAGGCAATAGATAGATAGACAGAAGACACTCATACATACAGACAAACAGAAAGACAGACAGACAGATATAGATAGACAGACTCAGACAGACAGACAGATAGATAGATAGATAGATAGATAGATAGATAGATAGATAGATAGATAGACAAACCGGTATATAGATAGACCCCCCCCCCCCACCACCCAAACTGCGTACACTACACTTAGGCTCAATTCCAACCACAACTGTCTAC
>JBCAUA010000016.1:2987191-2997440 GCA_038406235.1 Peronia verruculata | reverse complement strand
TCCCCCCTTCCCCCCCCCCCCCCCCCCCCGCGCCTACCTCCTCTCTGGAATGGAATCGTGCTCTATAATGTCTCTGTTATGTGTAAGATTATATTTCACGAGTGTACGTGTAAGGCTGCAAACGATGTTTGATTATGTTAGCAGAAAAATAGACAAAAAGAAATTTGTCAACGATATTGTATTTTGATGTTCTGGAGTACAGGCACATAATAATTGGCTATATTATAGTCATAGTACCATCAGTAAATGGAAAGTTAAAGAGGGCATACATGCAGATAAAGTACATGCAGTTTAATCATTTGTGTCGGGTTTTCGGTCAAAATAAATCGCGCCATTCTTTAAACTAATTCAAAACTGTGTTGAACAACTACAACTTTATTAAATGTAAATATAAAGTTAAAACTACTTGAATGTAATTAAGACATTTAATAAAATGTTATATAACGTGTAAAATAGAGCCTATAATCTACAAAGTGTTACCCTACTTATGAACCGCCCTGAGTACAGTGCGGGGGGGAGGGGGGTTGGAGGACAGCAGACAGGAGTTAAATCAGACAGGAACAGTGTGATTGAGAAGTTACACAACAGCACCACGTTTTTTTTTTTTTTTTGCCACTTTCTTTGCGGGCTGCTTCGCGATAAGCCGATAAGCCGTAAACAATCGCACTTTCCAGTTTTAGCCTTCCTCACGCCACACTCTCTCAGCCTCAGCACACCATGACACTGACAAGCAGACGTTTACAAGTAACTAAGCAAAACAGCAACCAGGTTCAATCATCAAGAGTTTTATTTCCCACTGGGATCACAGCTATACAAGTACATGTACATATATATCACCTAGTGTTACCTGTAATGCAGGTCGTTACCGTCACACTTGGCTACCCAGGCATTTTTCTGTCTTAAAGTAATAGGGTAATGCATAGCCGAACCATTACAAGTCACGAGGTGGAATACTTGGAGTAACTACAAATATGTACTGTACTAATAATGCATGCTGTTAAATATGCAGGTGATAATGCCATCATGATTATCTGAATAAAACAAATGTTGCTTATTCCCATAAATTTATATCAAACCATGTCTTCATCTGCAGATGAATGGCAGTCATTTACTCTCCTTATAAATGCAATTTTACTAGAATACTGTATTTGATTTACTTGGACATGTATTCAGGTTCAGATTCTTAAGACTCTGTAACCTAGGGACTTTTACAGGTAAACATCTATTTTCAAATAACACAGACAATACTATGATCTGATAATCATATGGTGAAAACTTCACACATCATTTTCACTTTCACACCCATATTGCTCACATATCTATTGACAAATATTGATGAAGTATTTCATGACAATAGATAAAGTGCTTTCTTTGAATTTTATGGAAGTTGTGGACATTATATTGTTGCAACTTTTTGTACCACACTGGCAGAGACTGTAATTCCAAGTGAAATGCTGTGGATATCACATGTGCAATGTCATGCTGGTTTTCATCAAAGGACACTGATAGTACAGGCGACAAACAGGCTCAAAAATGGTTAGAAATTTTTCAATAGTGCAACAGAATTCACAACATAAACTATACTCTAATGCTTTATTGAGCTAACCAACTGACAAGATACTAATTACTTTATGTACTCCTTAACATCTTTATGGTTTCTTACAAACTTCACAATAACCAAAAAATAACTAGGAAATAGGTGCAGTCATACTACACACAAATAAAATGAAAATATATACTAGCAAATTAAGCTGAAATACAATGACTTATGTTTTGCTTCTGTCCAAATTTTTAAAAAATGATTGCAAGTGTCGTACTATAACTGAAAACATTGCCAGGTACCATGTCTTAAAGGAGTTACAATGGATTTGATTTCTTTTGCTTCACCTTGGGAAGCAACTTAAGTTGACCCTGTGGTAAGGAAGGGCTATGGTGCTAGGTATGGATGCTCTTTTGCATCCTCATAGATGTACCAAGAGGTTGCCTGCCACAATAGTGATATGATGAACACTCCGGTGCTGTGCTCTTTGCGGCCTGGGCCAGACAGACATTATGGTTGGAGTGCCAAGGCATCTTGTCTTGAGGACAACTGGCACTGGCTCTTGTATTTTTACCAGTGACGGACTGGCATGGTATGACCATCTAGGGGCTGATAGAGGTCCAGCTGCTGCTGATGGCACTTGTCAGTGCATGCTATGATATGGCAGATTTGCTTCACTGACACTGAAGCATTCATGACAAAACTAAGGTGAAAGTTCATTCTGGTAAATGTATAACTGGTTTGGGTAGAATGTCACTATACATCACAGCGTCGTGGTACCCGCACACAAAGATATCTGCTTCACTGTTGCCATCAAGAGGATACTCAATCATGAGGCAGGAGACTGATTCCATACCTGCATCCACATGTTCAGGACAACCGTTCACAAGATCAAGAAGACACTGCTCATTGTTTACCTTGAATAGACAGAGAAAGCAGAAAATTAATTATCTGGAATGCATACATGCCAACAGTGTAACACTAACATGATGTCAATTTTGCACATACAAATACCTGGTTGACATTTGCATCAACACTGGTTTGTTTTCAATCCTTTCTTTACATATATGATCACATTGCTAAGAAAATCATCTATGACTATGACTAAATATAATATTAAATTAATTCAAATACATGTACATGCATTGCTTGAATTATCATATGAGGAGAACACACTGACATATGAAACGTTTAATTTTTCAAATCATTTTTATAAAGGGCCACGGTATGGTTTAGCACTACAAAAATTTAAGTATGACAGGATGGGTTCTTCACATATTCATGAAGGTGTCAAATCAGGGTAGGGTGGGTCAACAGGGGGCTGATGCATCTGCGCAAGACCAAAATTGGAAAACCTGTTCTCTTTTATCATGGGAAATGTACAAATACCCCCTTTTTCTGTGCCCACTGTTAATTTCATACTATTCTGACTAATAGAAATACAAGCATGCCTGAAAGCACTCACGGATGGAGCAAAAAGTATACAAAAAAAAAAACCAAGAGTGCTACACATGTATGGGTGAAGCTGTGGCTTGGCTATAGGTGCCCTATATATGGGCATTTATGATTTCACAGGAACTGACCATCACAACTGAAGTTTTCTCTGGCACACGTTACATACTAAGTTACGATTTGTACAAACTACTAATGATCATTCGGTTCACCTTCCATGATATCTTAATCTGCAAAACAGTTTATTTTTCACTAAAGCTAAAAAAAAAAAAAAAAATTGCTAGGCTGCTCCACACACAGAAATCAATTTTAAACCTACACAAGTGGGCGTCCTTATTTATACCAAAGGACAGATCTATTAGTTTATATGTCAGATAGCTCTCTTGGGCCCTTGAAATGAGCCATCATTAGATCACTTATATATACTTCTTTGTAGTCACTGCTGCCCGTCAGTTGATATGATCTAATAAGAATCTAGGTCCACGTGGTCACAGGGATGATAGCTTGCAGTTTACACTGAGATTCTTTAATGTAAAACACATAAATACACCCTATATGAAGTGATTTCGTCCAAGCAATTACATCAGGTTATGACCAAATCTGTAATAAGAATGGTCTGAGGGATGAGGGGTGATAAAATTGGCACCCACATGAAACTGACACATCTTTAAAAATACAATCCCTTCTCCTACCATTGCAAATATTATTACATGTGAAGAAAGGGTTGAGTTAGGGGAGGGATTAGAGGAAGACACTGGTCAGTCAGGTGGTCAATCATGGCCAGCATTGTGTCACTCTGAGGCCATGACAAAACCAGATTGATAAGCCCAGCAAGGTGCACCGCAGGGTGTTGTAGGCCTTAGGCTGGGTCGCAGTTCTAGATTAATTCTGATACAACTTGAATCTCTTGAAGGAGTGGACTTTAAGTACTTACCATTAAGAGCCTGATGTCATGTTCCCAGCAAAATGACTTGATCAGAGTGTGGTGGATGTGCATGGCAACATCTGCACTTGTAATATTTGGCAAGATACACAGCATTACCCTATTCGGCGACCTGCGCAAAATTAAAAACAAACTTCAATAAGTAAACATATCCAATAAAACTAGATCTACTTGTAATCTGTTTTATGCATTTTAAATGTGCATAGTATGTCCTATTGTTTTGTAGCCAGAGGCCATCAATGAAGAATATACATGTATGCAGACATATATTTTAGCAACTAAATAAGTGTTCTTTGATACAGTGTTTTCCTGTTCTTCATATTCAACCTTTGTAATCTAACACAACATAATGTAATATAACTGTAATGCACACAAAATTATTGAACAAATTAATGTGTTAAATTGAGCATCATGTTTTTCCTTTCTAAACTAACTGAAACTCTTCTAGCACTAAGGAGCATTAATGATCATAGCTTACCTTTGAAGCAGTTTGGCACAATCAGACACTCCCATGGTCACTCTCTTTTGGCCTAGAGCTTGCTTCAGAGTGATGGCCAGGGCTTCGCTAATGGTCAAGCAGGTTCTAGGGAAAAAAAATAAGCTGGCATAAGAACTGGGAAAAACCAAACAGGCATCAGAACTAGGAAAAACCAAACAAGCATCAGAACTAGGAAAAACCAAACAAGTTGGCATCTGGCTTAGCAACATCTTACTCTGATGACTCCCCAGTAGGTTAAATTCACTTTCCCAGGTATTGGTCAGGCTTATTGTTGCACACTGCCTGGCATAGGACCTAACCTAGCACATTGCAGGTCTGTCTGAATGACTGGGTCTGAGAAATGGGTTTGTCCTGCAATGACTCATAATCGCGTTTCCTCCCCAAGAATGGAGCAGGTAATATGACTCATGCTGACTGGGTCCTTGCAAATCATCGGTAGAAAACAAGTTTGATTTTGCTCAGTATCATGACAGTGGCCCAGAGAATCGAAACTTTGGACCAGTGAGAAATAGGCATAGATGGGCTAAGGCAGTAATTAGTGAGAGGGGGAGGGGAAGGGTCTGCCAGATATTGCAGAACTTGATAAATCGAGATCACTGTAGTGTATGTAGCCTATTCTCAACTGTACAAACTGTACGTGCTGTGTGAATCAACCATCTCATGATACTCGGAGTTGAAAGAATCAAGGCAAAAAAAAAAAAAAAATGAGGCTCACAATGCTTTCCTTCGTGTCCAACATTTGAACTGTGGGAGAGCATTTGTATACCACAACAAAGCTTCGTGTGTGAGCGCAGTCCCCCTTGTTTTAGACAAAACCTAATGCCAATGATTGCTGTGAACTTCTATAATTTAACGTCGCATATAATTTTCGTTCTTCCACAATCGCAGCGGCAATGTATGCGTGACAAACATGGGGGCGGATTCAATTTCAGTGGCAGCTGACAATACCGTGAGCAGGAGAACTCCCCCCTCCCTTTCCCGCTTTCCTCAACGACCAAATATAGCCTATGTTATTGCGCGAGTGAAAATCTATTCTTAGCTACTGTGGGCGGACTTGACAATACACGTGGACAGTTGCGTAGGTCGTTGTGCCAGCGTAAGCTGTTTTTCCAATACGATGGTACAACCTATTGATTCTAGATTTAGACTAGATATCTAGATCTAAATGATCATCTGTTTCAAATCAGGTTGGACTAGTAACGACTTGGACGACAGTCACAGTATATCAAATGCACAACTTGGGAGTTCACCCATGAAAAGAAAGGGGGGGGGGGGAATAGGGCCGGGTCTGCAAACAAAAGTTGTTGGTTCTCTTTGTTCTTGGTTGTTGCATACGTTTAGATGTGAAATCTATGTAAATCTGGAGCTAGATATCTAAATCTAGATCTAGATATCTCTAGATCTAGACCTCTAGATTCTAGATCTCGTCTATATGATTCCAATACATCCTGTTGCAAAAAATGTAGAATGGCCTGGAAAAGCAATGCTGCGCATGAACTCTGTATAGCCATTAGCAATTGCACATTAAACAATAACTTACCACTGCATTTCTAAGTTCAAGTGATTGCACTTTAATAACTAGAACGAGAGTGATCTAGAAGGTCTAGTCTACATCTAAATCTCGACCTAGAGTCGAACTCTACCAAATAAATTCTAAGACTTAAGACTCTACTTACTTTTGCGTTTTTTCTCCAGTGGGATCACTTCGTTCTCCAAAGTCTTCGCTAAGTTTACTCAGGGAAATTTCAGATGACATCAGTAGAGCGCACTGAATCTGATTTTCTGTATACATGATGTCGAATTATCAAATCCAAACCTAATATGAAACTGTTGTAAATCCTTTAGAATAAGTTCACACTGCGTTCGTCTGTTCCCGCAGAGAGGAGCTACTCGTACTGGCTTTGTGCGAAGGCTGACGTGAGAGTTATAAAGAAGTGCGATGCCCTGGCAGTGGCAAAGCCTCGACGATTCTGATTGGCTGAGCGTTGACCGACTGAACAGTGAACAAAGTCAGTGGGTGCAAAGGCGGTCACGGGATGCGAAAACCAGGTCAGAAACCAGTGGGCAAAAGAAATTACATAAAACAGAATTTGACCTATTAGTGTATTTAATTTCAAGTTTATTTGTGCTCCATATATTGACGCTGTTTAGGCATTCATTTGAAATTGATCAAGAAGGATGCACCGAGCTATCACCATCTTTGCGTGGCAATTTCAACACGATCGATGGCAGTCAGCTGCGACCTAAATATATATGCGAAAAGAGGTCAAACGTACGAGCCTGGGCAAGCGAGAGGAGAACTTTACCGTCCCGGCTTTGTGCTGTCAGCTCTTTGTTCATAGCAAAGAAAGACTGGGGTGTTTTCCTTGTTCACAAACTGGCTCACAGGTTTCGGCCTGAGCAACTTCGAGGGCAGCTTTGCATCTTCAGATCCCGGCACATTGAAACTTGCACGGAGAGGTGCATTTTAAATGATAGGTTTCTGCTAATGCATCCCTCAGGGAAAGACTTAAAAATACTTAAATCTTGTAGGCGGTCAAGCAAATCAGCTGAACAGGGCGTTTTTATTGCTGTAAACTAAATATAATGATGCATCCCCTCCCCCTGACTTATACTTGGTGTATGTGAATATTTAATAATATTATTAGTATGTTCGCTTGTCTTTGTGTGTTTGTCCATCGCTCTATGTGTGGGCGTGTGCAAAACCGCATGTGCTAAATTGCATAGTTATGTTTGCTTCATGATGATGATGATTTTTATGGATCATATTATATCCTACGATATCTGTACAATTTCAGACTTCTGTGAGTTCTGGTCAGCATGACAAGAGGGACTTGAACTTTTGCTTAAGTTGCTGATATCGCTGCTGCTTTCGTTTCAGAGTCCACAGAATTAAAACCATTCCCTTTTCAAAACGATTTGAGACACAACTATGTTGGTCTTATCTTAAGAAATGTATAACATTCCAAACATAGCCATCAACGCCACAATTGTTTCTCAAAACACCCTTTTCTGCCGTGGGAATCGTGCTCATATTAATACTTCTGTTTTGTTGTTGTTGTTGTTGTTGCTGTCTAAAAACAGATTAAATTTTCGTCGTTGAGGGACTTAAGCAAACGTAATGCTAACTGTTGTGTTCTTATTGTTTAATAGCTGTTACTGGAAATTCAAATCTAGGGCAGCTCATATAAACCTATTTGGTATGTATGGATACATTCGTAGATGAGTTATATTATACACAATTATTATTATTATTAATTTTTTTTTTTTCGAGAAAGCAACTCCATCATATTCTGCACATTGTATAAAAATACAATACATGAGACATAAAGGCAAATGAGGACAAAGTTGAGGTCGCCCTAGCATATAAAGAATTTCCGAAACATAAGACCTATCCTTGCGATAACACTGTTTCAAGCATTCGAAGTAAACCTATTTATCTGTAGCTAATTTAAGGATTTGCACCCGAAGAGTGTGTGAATAACAATCCTGCAATATTTGTTTTTGCTCAATGTTTAGCTAAGCTCTGTCTGCATCAGCGATCAGGTGAGACAGCCCGCTACATGTCGTGACACTTTTCAAGGATGTGTTTTCCTGTGCGTCACTGCAGGTTTGTCCGGGTTATCTAAACCACATCCTGGAGTTTCCGTCCCATGCAGTTACGGGAAAAATAAATTTCTTTGTGCGATCAGGTCTTTTTCGGGGATCGTGAGATATTAAGTACATCAGTGTAAATGTGCAGTATTACTTCGAGGAAATGAAAAAGAATACACGAATTTTACTTTTTAATATTCTAAGTCATCTGTACCTTTAAATTTGATGTAATTATGTATTTTTCTGCAATAAATTTTAATGACTTTGTTACACTCTTTCAGCCATTTCTCATATTTCACAAACATACACATTAATCCACTCTCCCCCCCTCCCCCTTCTCTCCCCCTCTCTCTCTGTCTCTCTCTGTCTCTCTCTGTCTGTCTCTCTCTCTCTCTGTCTCTCTCTCTCTCTCTCTCTCTCTCTCTCTCTCCCAGCAACTTCAAGATATAACACGATTACCATTTCAATTATTGAGTCATAGAACGGAATGTTGGTCTTCTTCAGTACCCTTTACCCAATTCGTTTGGTTTGAATGGTGACTGCTCATCTAAAAACATGATAAAAACTGAAAACATGATTTCAGGTGTATTTTATCTGATTCTGCTCACAGAAATTGTGCATAAGCGTACAATCTTACATAGCTAAATAGAAAAAAATGCAGGCTTTGTTCGAGAAATTATCTGCCGTACCCCATTAAACAAGATTCATTTAATCCGATGAAACTGAAGTGTGGAAGGACATCGCGATTGGCACGATCTTTATTGGTGTCCTGTATCTGGATCAAGAAAGAATATAGAACGTAACTTATATCTGGTAAACGCTCATGAGCCTGACCACTGTAAAGCATCAGAATATTAATGACAACTGAAAAATCTTTAGACAGAAATTTGTGAAGCGTGCGGATACTGTTCAGAAGTGTCTTCACTGAAAGTGCCCTCAAGAATCGAGAAGGCTGAGTGTGAGAAACAACTAATAAGAGGTAAAATAGGAGCATTCCAACTTTGCTGAGCAAATACGTACACGTATTAATACAGCGAATATCTTGTTAGTATTTGAAACTATTTGAACATCCTCAGTTCTATATTGATATCTGGCTATATTGATCACGCATTTAGTTATTATGCATAGACTAATGTGCCTTGAAATCCCTGCAAAATACATCATATTTGTTAAGCCAATGTCCGACTTTTACCACATCTTACAGCTTACTATCAGGAGCTTGATATACAGGCCTCCAAAGTTATTATGAGAGCGTGTGCACAGCTACTACATGTATTTAGCTAGTAATCAGAGCTTCAGCTTCTTCTTATGCAATATAAATTTATGTTATAGTTTTATTATTAAAGATTTGAAACAGTCTCGTTCTATAGTAATTCACTATCATTATAATACATAATAATGCCCACATTGCCAAGCTGCATTACAATTTTCCATGCCCATTACATATGTAAATTTTCTCTTAGGACCGTAGAGGAAAATAGCTAATGGGGCTTAAAATGAACAAGTTATCTCAAATGAGTGGTTTTTGTGCATGACAATTGACAGCTAAAAACAAATTTACTGCACTCCTTCTATTCAAATAATCAGAAAACCTGCTTACCTTGCAGACCTATGATAATTTAGTCTTTTAGGCATTCAGTGCACTTGACTGCTATAGACAAACACACACAAAAAAAGAGAAAATCTATTGGGAATACCACGGCAATGTTGACTGATTTTGAGAAGCGTTCCGTAGGAGTAAAGGCGCTCGGCAAGTGGGCACCAAGTCCGATCAATGTTTGACCTGTCCGATGGACAAGGACTTGGCTGTGGAATGCGGCTTACTGCCAAGAGTTTGAAATAATTTGTCTGTTTGTCCTCTGTCTAGGCCGCGTTTCAACAAACACGGTGACAAGCTTTCCGTACTTCACGTTTTTTTTGTTTTTTTTTAAACAATCTCTCCTTTCGTTACCACACGTTTGTCAGAGGAGAAAAATGCAGTTACAGGTTTGTTTGCCGGAGACGGGTATGCGCACGTGCGCATGTTCAGCCATTCTCATTTGCTGTTTCAGCTGATGCTTAACATGCTCTCCACATCCTTCACTTCCCTTCTTTACCGGATACAATATCCGTCTGTGACTAAAGATTATTATATAATGTGTATGCATAGATAGATAGATAGATAGATAGACAGACAGACAGACAGACAGACAGACAGACAGACAGACAGACAGACAGACAG
>JBCAUA010000016.1:2966100-2978867 GCA_038406235.1 Peronia verruculata | reverse complement strand
CTTTATAAGGCACCATATTTATAATATAAATAATCCGAATTTTATCAGAGAAGCACATAATGATAATAATAATGCATGAAATGAAACATCATTGGTGTTCCTACACAAATAACATAGATCATCATATCATAACTCCGTACTGCCCTACGTCATGCACACTGGAAGATGTGGCAGTACCAAACAAGGGTCAATTCTCTCTTTCTTTCTTCATGGGAGGGTGTAGATAAAGTTAGATAAAAGCACTTCAACAGTGACATGATGAAATTCACAAAATATCAGTAGCACTGACGAATCAACGGATAAGGTGACGTCTCAAATTTTACTCCGCATATAATAGATCTGGCCAAAATATCATTGAGCATTAGTTTTGCACACGGCACTTTTTCAACAAACTCATATGGTGAGTGTGTGACATCACTCGGCTACGATCGATGCCCACCATAGCACACGGAGGAACAATCTTTTGTTCGTTTGTTTGTTTGTTTGTTTGTTTGTTTCTAATTCAACCGCTATTATTGTTGACTTGTAAACTCACTCAAGAGTGAAGTCTTTGCTCATTTGACGCAATAACTCACGTCGGTGAGGTTGCGGGTTATGCACGTCTCGCGGGTTCTCTCATAGGGGGATGGAAGGACACGAAGATCAAATACCTGCATTTTTTTTTTCAGTGACTCAGGGGTCCCTGGCTTCTTCTGGGTAGGGAAGCCCGACGTCTAGCCTTCTCAGATAAGGGCGAATATATTTCGGAGGTCCAAGTTAAAGAACCCTTGGCAGTTCAAAATAAATGGAAGAATAGACTGAATGCCACTGTCCGGGCAAAATTTCCGAATTCCAAATTTCTACCCACAAAAAAATATTCTGCTGAAACAGACAATATCTTAAAAAAAAAAAAAAAAGCCGATACAATCCTACGATCTTAGAATTGAAAGGCCTCAGAAAAAAAAAATGGGCGCAATGTTCCAATTACTTGTGTCAAACTCACAATATCCTCATTATTGTCGGGTCAGTGATTTCCTGTTGTTATTATTTTTGGCCCAGAACTTTCCTTGTCAGTGTGTGATATACTGTGTATCAGATGTCTCAGTACGTAGCGCTTGTGGACTAAGAAGTCTGGATCTCCTCAAATATTTTCTAGGTCCACTCCACCATCGAGATAATCGCCTCCAGGGGATGGAAAGACGTACTTACACAGCAGCATGTCCACTCCTGAAAGTTGTCTGTCGTTGCATCTTTTCTTTTTACTGTCGCTGTATTTGTTTTCCATCTAGGAATATTGTTCCCCCATTGTACAGTTCTGTCAATGACACTAGGTCTTGCTATATGGACGTATCAACTTTCTTTTCTTTTGTTGAACTATCTGCCTTCATAAGCCCATAGACTCACACATGCACATAAGTAAAAGGTGACTCACCCCACAGATTCAAGTGTCCATTAGTCAGAAAAGTATCCCCAAATCTTTCCGATGTCAGAGTCTGGAAAAACGAATTGAAAAAAACAGTTGACAAAAATGATGAAAAAAAAGGTAAGAAAAGTAATGAGATGCTGAAGAAACTGATGGTAAGCAAAGTTCAATAAAGTGAGGAAGAGGAAGGTATAGACAGAAGACAGGAGAAAGAAGAGAGAGAAGAGATGTCTCCCCTGGAATGTCGAGGGTGGCACTCCATGGGAGACATCCCACCGATGACGAACTTAGACCTCCTGCAGGTGGGACTTATAAACTCCAGGCCTCTGCGGGGGATATGTAAATGATGTATAGATATATAAGCAATGACGAAATGTATGGAGGTCATTCAAATCCCTTGGTCTCTCTCCATCTCTCTGCCCCTCCTTTGTTCGGAGGGGAATAATGATCAACATAACCGTAATTTTATACTGATCAGAGTAAGTCATTGAGTCATTGTTGCAGGCAGAAAATGGAAGACATAGATTTGTTCTAAAGAGTATTATAAAGTAGGTGGAGAATAAAAATCGATCTCCATTTTTTTTTTTTTTTTACCATAAATTAGTTCATTATTTAGGGAATGGATAAATGGGACACCATCTGACCGACAGAGGTTGACTGACGTAATGACTGAATGGCTGGCAGACTGACGATTAACTGACTGGCTGACAGACTGACTGGGTGGGTGAGTG
Source organism: Peronia verruculata (assembly GCA_038406235.1). Classification (NCBI taxonomy): domain Eukaryota; kingdom Metazoa; phylum Mollusca; class Gastropoda; order Systellommatophora; family Onchidiidae; genus Peronia; species Peronia verruculata. The sequence continues at coordinate 2,976,734 of JBCAUA010000016.1, read as the reverse complement.
AATGAGTTACTGACTGACTGATTTACTGATTTACTAATAAACTAGTGGACAGTTTGATAACTCAAAGAATGAATAAACACAAACTTTATTAACTAATGAGTGGTAAATCATAAAAGTTTAAGGTCACTGAACAAAAACGTTAAACAAGAAAGTATTGCGCAGCTGTGTAACTTTAAATAGTTCAGATCATGTTGCTGCAGCCTTTTGAAATGGTCATAAATAGAACGGCCCAGAGGAAAAAGCACGGGAAAAAAAATGACCCCATTCATAAGCGAAGCTGGAAAAGCCCCAGTTGACACAGAATATAATGAGAAGCAATTGATAAGGTTTTCTCATGACATAGGTAGTGACCTCTCGTACTTTTTGTCTTGGGAGCGGTTCGATTGCACTCTTGGCCTAGTACACACAGTCCAGGTTAGGAAAAAAGGAGGCTTGTCCTGGCTGTTAGATCAATGTGTGACTTTTGGATCCTCTTGATATGGTATGGCCTTGAATATACATTTGGAATCTAGAGCTAATGATCTAGAATCGGTATAAAATCTACATCTAGTACTTGAAGTTGTATCTATCCTTACTCCAGAAAAGAGACTGTCAAACGTAGGCGTCGTAGCCGTGAAGGTCGTCATTTTGGTTTACTTTGTTGCCCTGAAGAAGAGTCAAGTTGACTCGCAAATTTGGCTTTCATTTCAACATCAAGATAAGGTTATTTATATTTGCTATTTGCTATTTTCAATTGTTTAGTTAGTTGCCGGTTGTTGTTGTTGTTGTTGTTTTTTTTAATTCATAAAATGATGATGCTGATGATTTTGAAAGGCCAAGTTAGTTCGAAGTGATTCACATTCTATCACATCTAGTTCTATATATTGTTATTTACCTCTTTTGATGTATGTGATTAGTTGTCGGTAGACAGCCGTCTTATATTTTAAGACATTTTACAATATGATGATGATGATATAAAGGTATAAAAAAGACAGGGAACTAAAAAATCTTACATATTTGCTCATTATATATCACAAGATGTCATATTCTAACTCTAAAAATATACTATTTCATTTCTTTTTAAAAGACTTTAAAACCCTCCCGTATACATTAAGAAAGTCATTTGATAGATAATTTCTTCCGTACACAGCAATACCCTATTTACATTTTTATATGCTTACTTTGTTGCCCTAAAGAAGAGTCAAATTGACTCGAAAATTTGGGCTTTCAGTTTGAACATCAAGAAGTTGTTTTTTATATGTGTTATTTGCTTTTTTTAATTGTTTAGTTAATTGCCGGTTGGACAGTCTTTTTCTATTTTATAAAATGATGATAATGATGATGATGATAGTATTTAATGTTTGTAGAGCCATTGCCTTCAGGGACTTACCGGTTTTAAGAAGAGTTTGCCGTCTCTGACGTAAGAGTTGGACCTGTTGTTGATGTAATATTGGAACTCCCAGTTCTGTGGACATGACAGAGATGTTGAGACAAATATCATAGCAGCTGGGTAATTCCTTTGCCATTATTGTTATTATTACATATATTATCTCAGACTACCACAACCTAACACACCGTTATGGTATGTTTAAATGTATAAATAAACTCTTAAAGATACCTCACTCTCTGTCTATCTGTCTATCATCTGTCTGTTGGTCTGTCCATAAGTCCCTATGTACCTCCGCCTATTTGTCCATCTGCCTGTCTCTGTCTGTCAGTCAGTCTGTCTCCCTGTCTCTGTCTGTCAAGCTGTCTGGACGTCTGCCTGTATCTCTACCTATTTGCCTGTCTGTCTGTATGTCTGTCTGTCTGTCTGTCTGTTCACAGCCACACTCACCCCGCCTCCACCAGCAGTGATCTCATGTTCCCAGAACTTGGTGTCAAGGGTGTCAAACTCATCCTCAAAGATCAGACAAGGGTAGCTGGTACAGAGAGCTTCTTTGTTGTATGGATCTGTCTCGGGGTAAGACAAAGACAGCAGAGAAACCAAAATCAGAACTTGGATGAAATACTGATAAAATGATGGAAAGCAAAATTTCATATGGAGAGGAAGATGAAATGCTTTGGGATCATGGGCAATCGAATGCAAGATGGAGAGAATGGGAGATCGTTTCACAGATTATCTGCCCTCTCCAAAAGAGGGACTTGTGTAAGGGGAGATGATTTTGACCAGACTTTTACTTCGCCTTGCCAGACAAAAGATGTGTTGAGCAAGCTGTGTAAAGAACAAAAAAAAATCATTTTACTGCTGGCCATTCAAAGGACTGATCGCCCCAAAAATTGATAATATTATAACAATAAGAAGAAAACATTCTCTTTACATCACATTTTTTTCTGGAATTTTTCATGGCGTATATTTCAAACACAGGGTGCAAAAGTGATTTTTTCCTCTTTGCACTACTTGTTCAATCCCTCTTTTGTCTGGTAAAGGGAAGTAATAGGACTGAGCACAACGATCTCCTAAAAACGATACAAGATAGAAAGAACAAACAATGCAAGAAGGAACGCTTAGTTCCAGTTGGATACAATGGCTGGGAGAAAGGTTACTCAGTTACTTTTCATCGGAGCATAGAAAAGAGTTGAATAAATTGTAGACAGAAAATTTTGATGAATGACGACCAAAAAATAAAACCCAAACCAACTCTGGATCATAGGTGAACAGAAAAGAACAGTGGTGAGCAAATGAGTTAGAGAGGTTTGAGCAGTATTGTAGTTTCCCCCCTTTGACTTATACCGTTTTCTCAGAATCAGTAGTTTATGATGAAATATGAGCATGTCTGACTGCAAACTATCGATATACACGGCTGTCATAGTCAAGTGTTAGGATCCTGTAAATTTACAGTGTTTTTAGAACTTTTTTTCAAAAGTCTTAAGACGTTGGAAAATGATCAAAAAAATTTACGATCTCGCAAAAATTTTTTCACTATAGTGAAGAATAAAAAAACAACTAAATTTGAGATGGTACAACCATTATTGTGTCCAAGTGTGCAAAAGTTATATTTTAAAGTGCAGTCAAGGCAATCGCCAACAAGGCAGACAAAGGAAGAGATGGAAAGACATCACTTGAAATTGGACAGGAATGAGATTGGTTGATTGCCATACAGCAAGTGGAAGACAGAAAGGTCAGAGGAGATTAGCGCTAATATCCTCAGGTACACCCCTACAGCATCGGCAGAAATCAAGAGATAGATAAAGTGATGTGTTTCTGAGTCAGGCTGACTTCTTGGCCGTGGAGGGAGAGAAGGTGTGGTGGTGGGGGGGGGATTTACAAAGGTTGGATCTGAGTGAAAAATTTAACCTCGTAGTGGGATTTAATCAAATCAGCAAACATGTTGAAGGCAGAACCTAAAAAGGCATGGCATAATGGAGGGGAAGAATGTTATCTTACCTGCAGCGACCACTTGTGTCAGGGTAGTTCCTGTGGGGGAACAAAAGGAAACAGGGATTAACAGACATTTATTGTGTCTCCACTATTTGTTACAGCATGGAACTCAAATTAGTTATTAAATTTAAAAAATTGAAAATTAAAAGTACCATCCCTTGACCCCCCCCCCCCCAAGAGGGGAAATTGTCTTGGCCATTTCAGACCGCTTCACCGCAGTGCAGCGCCACTGTACTTCCCCCGATATACATCAGTTACCCGTTTTACAGATGGGTGGGCTGAGGAAAATTATGTGTTAAGTATCTTTCCTAAGGATACAACATACTACCGTTGCGATTCGAACCACCGACCTCAGCTTCCAAAGGCCGCAGCACAAACCACTGAGCTAACACGCCACACGTAATTTTAGATTATTTGTTTGTTCTTTTGTTTTAAATAAAACGAGAAAGCTTTTGACTTAATATCTACCTGAATATTTATTTTACCCTGAACGAACAAACGAACAAACTGAACTACTGATTGAAAAAGAGACAGGCAGGGAGAGAGAGAGAAAAGGGGAGAGAGAGAGAGAGATATATATAGAGAGAGAATTTAACTTATTTGCGAAAAAAAAAAAAAACTCGAACTTATTGACTGATACAAAATGATTTTCACTTGGGCTACCTCTTGACATTTAGAAACCTTTTGTTGTAATGGGTGTACTAAGTGACAAATATAAAAAGCTCCTATCTGCAATGGAGAAGGAAGATTACATCAAAAGGTATTGTGACGGGACATAACCTTGTTGACAAGCGAGTTGTCTGTAGTGAAAAAAGCCAAAATCGTTGATACTATAATACCTAGCAATCTTATTCGGATCTAAAGACAAAATATTCATTTTTTCTCGAGCACATCGCTTTATGGCAAAAAGAGTGATACATCCGCCTGTAAAAGAAATAAGAAAGAAACACTTTGGTCACGGAATTTTGTGGTATAAATCTGAGAGACTAGTCCATTTATAGTCTTAGGTACAAGGATATAGTTTTCGATAAAAATAAACTTGGGAGGGGATCATAGAATAATATTATGTGCGCCTAAAGGGAGGGGGGGGGAGGGGGAACGCTTGTTTTAAAGATTGGAGATAACACAACTGAAAAGAATTGTTGTCATTATAATTATTAACTGTTATGGTCATTTTGGCTGTCATTCTCAGCCAAACGGCTTTCGTGATCGATGACTTTGTTCTCGAACTAGTTTATTTATTCATTTATCTTGTTTTGAAATTTAAAAAAAAATATACATTATTATTATTTTTTGACATTCTCATCTAAATAGCAATCACCAGGGCTGGTATTCTTGTTGTCATTTTCAGTAGAATGGCAGCCACTGTAGTTGATTTTTCTGTTGTCATCCTTACCAAAGTAGCTGTCAGAAGTATTGATTTTGGTCGTGTCTTCTCAGGAAAATAGCTGTCAGCACTAAGTATTTGAAGAGGTCGCTCCATCGTGAGTAGTTCTCTGCTGAAGTCGTTTATGTGACATTCCCCTTGGCATTCACCGCGTGCCTTAATAGTGTGCTTACACCAAGGCCTACACGGTGAACACAAACAGGTGTCCATATCATATTCTCAGCGTGGATTCATGCCTGGGATTGCCCATAACATCTGAAAGAGGGTTGTCAGTGCCCATAGTATCTGGAATACTTCGGGAAGCTTGACTTTCAACAGATTACGACGACACTACCAAGGCCTACCAAGAGTTCTGAGGATCGCAGTAGATTGTAGAAATTCATGTACTTTAAAGGTACTTGTACCACATTGGGTGGAACTAAAGAGGATAACAAGAATTATGAGGCCAAATATAATAAATGGCCTCACAAAGTCGCATTGATGTTCAATGACGTTACAATGCCAGTGTGTTAGAATAATGATACAATGTAGTGGGATTCGATAATATCAATGACGGTGATTATTATGAGATAGAAAATGAAACAAATCAGGCATTTCTAGAATTATAATGTGATGCTCGGTAATGAGGATGATGGTAAGGTAGAATTTACTAGAATAAGATAAAAGTGATGATTTTGATGAAATTATAGTAATCATGACGATGACGACGATGATGATGAGGAGGATGATGAAAAAAAGTGAGACATGATAACACATGTAGACTATTTATAAAAGACTGGCAGTTAGGCAGATATAATTCTGAAATGGGAGACAAAAAGGTCACTAATCGGAGTGTGGAAACAATGCAGATGGTCGATGGCATGATGGGAAGCAGAGTTGTGAGAAATATATCGCTAAAGAGGAAAAACAACAACACCAACAACAATAAACATTGTGCACGATCACGATTAAAATGATTTCTTTTAGATTGGTGTGGCAGTCTGATAATAATGAGGATGATGATGATGCCATGCTAAAATTCTGTTATTAAAGTAACCTAATGTTGAGTCACACCATGGATCAGAATGGTGAAGTAGATGATTACTGCCCCGATGACGAATCTGAAAGGTTCAAAATCTTGGTTCTTTCCCGTCAATGTATTCGTTTTTTTTTTTTTTTTTAACACTTTGTCGATTTCCCAGATTATTTGTTTCTTTCATGTAATGTGATACTTACTCGTTTGACATTCGTCTTACATTTTAAGACACCTTTATAGATCTATAATGATAAGCTCTTATGGCATGATGATGACGGCAGAATTGGAGACAAAAGTCAGAAAGTAGCAAAGAATGATATTAACATTTCTGTCACTGATGAGCCCTTTGATGATAATGAAAGTCAATGATTAAAAGCAACTGAAGAATGGTCTTCAGTAAGAACATGCAAAGAGTAGTCAGTCTGTGCCCGTAGCAGAAGAATACGTCTGTTTCAGATATTGACCTTGATAGTCACACATTATCCTCTTTCTGAAATAACTTTTCACCTTCAAAGACATTCTTCGTTTCTTCCTCTTCTTCTTCTTTTTTCTTTCTTCTTCTTCTATGTGTGTGAAATTTGTGCCCACCACGTTACCCCACCCTCCTACCCCCCTTCAACAGCCACCAGTTCTTCCTATTCTTAATAGGATTAACAACGACAACAAAACATATCACATATGTACTTTAACTGCACGAAAAAGCCAAATCCCAGCTCAAGCGGGTTTTAGACTTGTCTTCTGTAAAATTTATGGCATTTGTGCATGTTTCTTCTCTGAGCCTAACTCGTGTTATTGCGTAGTTAAGAACTGTGCTGCCCTGTGACACCTTTCTGATAACCTTGCTAATTTAAAAACTTGACAATTGGGGATGGCATTTGTTATTACTTTGTCCAGTATGCCTTTAGTAAATGTGTGCTATTGGTACTACTGGAGGCAAGTGGCCGGTAGAACATTGCTAAAATGAAGTCATTTACAGAGCTGTCTCATAGGTATTCAATGGTTTCATCAAATCTAGGATAAAAGTTTACTACAGTAGAATCATTTCTAGAGTTATTCTGTTGAGGCCTACAAATGTTTCAATTTACTAGTATTATCCTTGAGACTTGGAGTAGTTTGTTTTTTTCCTTTTTATTGAGCTCTAACGGAAACAATAATCAGAACATCGTTAAAATTTCATGTAAATAACTCATTGGTTTCTCTTTGTCTACGACGTGTTAACTCGTTTGTTTGTTTGTTTGTTTTTTTTTTTTGTTTTCTTTTTTCCTTCTGTGTATATATTTAACTATTCCAGGAAAATTGTTTATCGGTTATGTGAGTATTTGTATGTGTGTGTGTTCGTATGTGTTTAAATAAGTTATTGTTGTTTATGCTGTGCAACTTTTGTTGTGATCTCAAAACAACGTGTGATCGAAGAAATCATTTCTGTGTTTTTAATTTGGTAATTTAATAATCCTTTTAACAGTGCAGTAGGCTGGTCATGGTAATGGTGGATGATCCAGTAGTTCTTTGATTATTTTATTAATATATCTGAAAACACGAAAAGGGAGGAAGAAGGACATTCCTTCAAGAGGCCAAAAGGCAAGAAATTCAGAATTTCATAACATCTCATTAACACATCTATTTTCTCATTCACGTACCGGGGTTGATGTCTTTCGTGATTACGTCATAATACGCCATCATGTTATATCTGTGGCCATTTTTTCAGATCCAAGCTTTGCTATCCTATGGTAGCTGGTGAGAAAACGTGTTTATCAAACACCGATTTCGAGTAGAAAAAAAAATGTGCACGCTGAAGACAATAAACAAAAAGAGGATAATAAATTGGATTATGCAGACAGTGGCATGAACCAAGACAGTAACCAAGACGACAAATGTTGGATAGGTTACGTGATAATTTTTTGAGGAACAGCAGCATCGCACCAGAGCCATGTTGGGCACATCGGCTTCAAAAATTCTCATTCCCTGGCAAAGTCTCACATAAACAGTTGCCTTAGAGTACCGGTACTTGATGCTTTTAAACTCCCAAGCCCATCCATCCATCGCATGTTCTGGCAACATTTTCCTTAATTCGAAGTCAAAACCCTACCCGCCCACCTTATTGATCCTGTGTGAGGCTAATTCAAGGTAGATCCGCTCAGCAGAGCCGGCCTTAGTTTTCCAACACGTTTTCTCGTGATCAAGCATCGTTTGGCCCCCTTCAATGCCAGCCCGGAATGCAAATGTTAATTAATTGATGAAGTGAGAAGTCTGTCGATATCCGTATTATCCCTGGGAGACTAGATGATGAAGAGAAGGACATAAGAAGAGACAAAGAGTCAGAGGGACGATCAGACAACCACAGGGCTGGCCAGATAAAGGGGCAAACACTAACAGACGAAGACACCGAAAAAGGGGACAGAGGAAGAAGAGGGAGGGGGGGGAGGGGAGGGGAGAGGGAGGAAAACGACAACAATGACGATATCAAAGAGAGAAAACTCAGGTTTACAGATATATTTCTTTGGACTTTCTGTGATGCAGACGGTTTTGCTTCCTTGTGTGTTTTTGTTGTTGTTGTTTCTGTGTTTGTTGAAAATCTGTCAGCTGTTATTTCTGTATGTTTTACTGTCTTTTTAACGGTAATGAACTTTCCTTGTGTAATAAAGAGGCAACAGAGTCAAGGTGATTATAAAGAGAGCACAGTTGGATTGACTAAGAAGAATTCCACTGTACACTATTCTCGTGTGTCGAATGGATGTACGATCATAATTGCGATTGTGAATGAATCCTGTTGGTCCTAACTAAAATCCTTTCTATGTGAATAAGGATACAGGAAATTCATTTTTTAAAAAACTGTCTGAAAGAAAATTGATAACTAGCGCTACCTACGACGAAGCCTTGTCCTGAACTATCTCCCAATAACTTATGGATGACGGCTCTGAAAAGCATTCTGCCAATGAATCACCTTTTGTTTTCTCCGGAGAATGAGCAGGTAGTTGGTAAACTCAAACAGAAGAGAACTGAATTGTTTTGTAACAGGAAAGCAGTATACGGATAACATCACAAAAGAAACAAAGTGACGTTTGTGTTCCATAGACGATTGCAAATCGATGTGAAATATTCACCAGGGGTTCTGTGAGGCATGAATAGCACAAAGATATAAATTACCGTACAATATTTTTCGGGTATCAAATAATTATATGTTCTGACAAAGAAAAGACCTTTTTTTTTTTTCTTGATCATAACAACAATACTTACTCCTTCAATATTTTGTCTTTTTTTGGAACATAATTTCCTCACTCTATTTGTACATAGACGTTGAACTGCATACCTTTAAATAAAGCATTGACTTGGTATGGGTGTGGCTTGTTAGAATTTCTCTGTATCCATTCTACTTAAACTTATCAAGCTGAAACCGGTTTATGACTTGGTCCATCTACCAATGCTGTATAATAAATATGTGCTCATCACAGGCCTTTCATGTTGCGACTGCTTCTACAGCTGATGCTGCTAGTGATGATACTACTCCTACTTCCACTTCCAACACAACAGTTACGACTTCTATTTGATTTCGGACAATTTTCTAAACACCAGATAGGTTTTAGATGTCGCAGTTTCTGTTTTGTTTGCCATTTCTGCACCATCACTACTAACCACTATATAATTAGCACTATTACTACTACTATAACTACTGCTGCTACTAAAACTACAACTACTACTACCACCACCACCACGACCACTACTATTGCTGTTCTTACTCCTGTCCCTACTCCTACAACAAAAACTGCTACTACTAATGCTACGACTGCTGTCACTTATATTATTAGGCCACATCTACTACTGCTGCTATCATAGCTATTATAACTTGACTGATACTACATAGGCTACTACTACTATAGCTCTCTCTGCCTCTGCTTCCTCTAATACTGCATGCTGCCTCTTCCACTGCTACTACATCGGTTTCATCTACTACACAAGTACTACTACCACATCACTGCTATTTGTACCACTTACTGCAGCTACCACATCCTCTACTTCTTCTACTTACCACTGCTTCTACAAATACTAGTGCCAGTACTAATACTATTTCAACTATTATAACCACTACTAACTTTTCTCCTGATTCCTGACGTTCCTCTGATGGTGAGCCGGCATTGTGACTCACGACTGACAGCCTTCGAGACAGGACAGAGAGGGGAAGGAGAGTGGGGAGGAGAGGACGGGAGAGGCACAGACAAAGAAGGAACGGAGGTATTGGAGAAAGAAGAGGATGAAGAAGAAAGAGTTGAGCTGAGCTGACTCCTCGTCTTCATCGATCGATTCAACCTCTCCGGCATTGGTTGAGATGCTGGGATGGTGGGGATTGGTGTCTCACATTGCTAGTACTTCATAACCCCGGCGCCCTTCCTTCCTTCACCCCTTTCCCTCGCCCCCCACCTAAACAACCGTCCCTCATCCCAGGGTCCCATTGTCTAATACATCATTCTCTCTCTTCCCTCCCCTCTACCCCACCCCCCTCCCCCTTCATCCACCCCTCCTGGGCTGTCTTGCTCATTAGCCTTAATTGCTTTGGAAGAATCGATAATTTCTAGGGACTGTCTCAGCCGTGGTCTTTTAGCTCTTCGAACTGGGTGTGTTCTGCTGAAAATAAAAGCAAAATGTAGTGGAAGTAGCGATGTGTGTGTATCATACAAACGAACAGTTTCCTCGTGTACACTTATCATCCGCTTTTTTTTTTTTTGGTTTAAATTTCCAACTGTGTTGGTCTATTAATCTGTCTGTCTGTGGATCCTACTATCGATTTCATCAGCTAGCTTGCCATCCATCCATCCATCCATCCATCCATCCATCCATCCATCCATCTATCCATCTATCTATCTATCTATCTATCTATC
>JBCAUA010000016.1:2934019-2952878 GCA_038406235.1 Peronia verruculata | reverse complement strand
GTAGAGAAACTCCCTTCTCCTTCTCTACCTCATGTCTTTTTCTTTTTTGTCATGATGTGCCATTTTTTCATTTCTTTCTCTCTCATCGATATCCACCCCCCCCCCAAAAAAAAACCCCACCCCACCTCAAGATAAGCTGAGTCTGGAATTTCCGAGATGAGTGTGTCACCCCAAATGTGAACGAGATGACGCCGAGAGCCATATGATAAGAGTTCGGGAGAACATTATCAAATATCACAGATGAATGGACTAACGCGTTTCTCCGCCGTCCCATCCCACCCTCCTTCCTCATTCACATCTTTTCAATCCTACATGTGACAAAGTGATGACGAAGACCTACAGTTAGCTGGCATTCGTAATGTTCAGGTGGCATGATAAATACATGTAGTAGATTTCAACCTAGATCAAAATCTGGTCAGGTTTGAAAAAAAAAAAAAATGAAATACTTGATATTTTTACACGTCTGGAAGCCAACAGTTCTGAGTCGTGGGACAGACCAAACCACAGCTGGCAGACCAGTGAAGATTTGTTATGTTGCCGATAAGAAAATGTCGTCCTCAGGTAAGAATGTGCTATGAAATCTATATCTGGGTCTCGATCTAGCATGATGATGAAAGAAAAAGAAAAGAAGAGAAAGACGGACTTAAATACGCAGACCTCTGTCATTTATGTAGATCTAGATCTGTACCATCCGCGTTTTTTTTTTTTTTTTAAATTTTTAGGCATAGATTTAACACAGGACAAGATTTAGCAGGTAAAACCAGTGGACGTTGTCGTGTTGCCGATAAGGACGTGTTGTCCTCAGGGAAGAACATGTTAGTAGAGCAACAAGAAAAACAAGTGTCGATCTTACCTGTGCTCAGCAGGCTCTCCCCCTCTCGCGTCGGAATCCATGATGCCTCGGAATAGCTCACACACCACAACAGACGGCTCTCACCATAATATCGCAACGGGACTAGCCCGCCACTTCAAACGCAACAATGAATGACGTGGTGCGCATGTCGTTATGGCAACAGTGAGGAACTTATGATAATGGCGGGGCCGTGGGGGGAGTTCGAATAAATCTCACCACTGAAAAATTCAATTCAATTGACGACACCGTTTTTTTATTTTCCTCCTCTCTGTTTCGATCGAAGTAAGGTACCCTATCTGAAATTTCCAGTATAGCAAGATGATTTTACTCTAGACGACAAATTGGTAGGCGTATTGCTAAAACTGAACGCCCGTTGATGTTCTGTGTCTGTGAAGATTACATTTTCCCACATCCAGTCCTAAATGTCGAATACTCGCACTTTACCACCGCGGACGACGCACGGCACAACACAACACACGCACGAGGAGGAAGACCATACCAAAGCCGCTCTCGTCTCGACCGTGCGCTTGGGTGTGAGTGCAAGAGTGGGTGGGTGAGCGAGTGAGTGAATGAGCGAGTGAGTGAGTGAGCGACTCGTCGTGGGGATCGGAGTGAGCGTGATTCGAGAGAGTGAAAGAGAGAGAGAGAGAGAGAGAGGGGAGGGGGCATGGGAGGATTAGCGAGTCAAGTGAAATGTACCGTACTGTTGCAAAAGTAAAGACAGAGGAAGAACATCAGAAAACGCAAGCCAGAGATGAAACGTAACACACAGCAGGTCTGGTGAGTCTGTCTTTGCCACACATCCATTGACACACACACATACACACACGCACACACACACATGGCATCAGTTATCGATCTTCGGGCTCATTTAGAAAGCTAGAGGATGGACGGGGAACGGGGAGAGGGGACGAGGGAGGCGATGCAAGGAACAAGTTGTATGGAACGTTGAGACAAACTGAAACCTCCGGCGATAATCTACAGACTATTATTAAGGCAACAAAGGGAATGACCTGGGCAGACCGTCTGTCTCCTGCGCACTTAACTGGATGGGTTACGTAGCATAATGGCTAGCAGCGATACAATTATTATTCTACCGTAGATTGTCTTACACCCAGCTCTTAAACGTTATGATGTGAAAATACTGTATGATTCAGCTAGCGCTGATAAAGTTATATCGGAGATCAACCTTGCACGACTGTTACTGGTGTAAACCTACCATGGAGCGGTCCACTTGGCAGATGTAATAATACAATCGACTTGGTACAAGTATATAGTCTGACTGAGAATCAAACAAGTAAAATGTAAAACTGCTGCAGTTGTACATGTGATGCTCACATTATAAACCTGATATAGCTATGTTCAGCTTCTCCTAAAATTAATTTATGACACTGGTTTTCTCGATAAAAGGAGCCTGGAACTATAAATTGTTTTCAATGCAAGATACACAACCCGCATAGCCCTTGTTAAACGTCAATTTGATGTTTAATGAGGTGCCATGGGCCGGAGATAATGTATTGTTTACATTGGATATGACTGTAGTCTACAACATGACAGTGATTTTCTCCAGCCTAGCACTGCAATATCCAGAAAGAGCTGATAGTCCAAAACAATCTGAGAGTTATTAAATAGAAAGTCCATTCTTTCCATCAAAATCCTTTTAAGGGTCATTTTATAAAATAGAAAAAGACTGTCCAACCGGCAACTAACACAACAATTTAGAAAAATTTTTGAAAAAAGCAAATAACACTTATAAATAACTTCTAGATGTTGAATCGAAGGTAAGCCAAATTTTCGGACCAATTTGGTCCTTCTTCATCATCATCATCATCATCAACAACAACATTGTCATCATTATCATCAACACCATCATCATCATTTTATGAAATACAATAGATCTGTCTGACCGGCAACTAGAAAAACATTTCAAGAAAAACAAATAACATAGAGATCTATACTATCATCATCATCAATTTAATCATTATCATCAACATCATCATCATCAACAAACAACAATAACAACTGCACAGCAACAACAATAACAACATCCACAGCTTGCAACAGCAGCAACAGTAATAACAACAGCCACAACTGCACAGCCACAATGATAGAAACAACAACAACAATAACAGCTAGAACTATTACTACAAATGACAACAAAAACAACCACAAGAACTGTACTATCATTCTCACCATCATTTTATAGAAGTGTCTTTTTTTTAAAAAAACACACACAAAGACTGTCGACTGGTATAGAGATATTTAATTCACAAGATGGAAAATGGAAAAAAAAAGGAAAGTGAATGAATAAGTAAAATTTGAAAGGGTAAAAAAATGTAATGAAATAATAAAATAAAAATTTTAAAGAGTTTCTTTTTTTTTTTCAAAAACATGGGAAATAAAAATAGAAAGTAAGAAAATAAATAAAGAATAAGAAAAAGAAAAATAAAAAAGGAAGAAAAAAAAGGGGGAAAAAAATCCAAATTTTCGAACCTAATTTTCAGGGAGGGTAAAGAAAAAAATGGCTGCTCACCATCACCATCATCACCACCACCACCACCACCACCACAACAACAGCAGCAAAATGACAGCACCAACAATGTTTTCTGACAGCAACAACACACAATGACAATAACATGACAAAAGCCAAAATTCTCATGTTCAGTCTTCCACCACAGTTTGTATTTCAACTGCGGAAACCACCCTCATCCCCATCTCATTCTCTTTTTGTGGCAGCAAAATACTTGTGATCTCAGACACCACTTCATGTCCCCCAGTAGTATGTGGACCTTATCTCCTTATTACAATGTTGGTGTGGGTTTTCTATTGATTTTACCAATTCTATGTACAGCATATCAGTTCAAACTTTCAGAATAGTTTCTTTGTAGTGCATACTTTTGCTAAACCAAATTCTTATGGCATCAGTTGTCCATTTTACTTCACCTACAGCTTTGGCATGCACCATGACGGAGCTGGCAACCAGTGTGGGCTGCCAGGAAAGGAACCAGCACGTTTGATGGCTGCTCGCCTGACCAGAGACACCACGCCTTTCTATTGGTCGAGCTGCTCACGGAAATATGTCACCGACTTTCTGGAGTAGGACATCAGTATTGCTTGTAAATATGGAATCTGTAAAGTATAATCCAATGTAAATGTAAAAGTAAAATAAAAGAGCAACTGAAACAGATTCAGACCAAAGTAAAAATCTGATTTCACTTTTAGTGTAGACTTTGTTTTTAATAATTCAAAATTTCAGCAACAACAGTGATTTAGAATGAGAGGCATTAAAGACCTTAAATCATTGATTGACATCATTTTCAGAGATCTAGAAAAATTATTGTCTTCTAAATTCTACAGATAGTATACTATTTTTTTTTCATTATCCTAGATCTTGCATATTACAGGAATTTTGAGTTTACAAGGCAATGTTTGCTTTTCCCCGGCAGATTTCTGAGTGAACAGAGCTACAGATTAATTGATTTACAGTACACAAAGTTTGTTTACTTTAGATCCTTTTTACGGTGGAGAAAGGATACAATACTGAGCCACATAAAGCTACACTTTCAAGTCTGGAAAATTCTGACGTAGCTACACCTAGTTTATATTTTTTTTCACATGGAATGGTGAGGGAATATTTTCTCATGGAATGTTGATTTTTTTCCCCAGGTTTATATTGTTTCTTAGTTTGTGTATATTCATGTGTCCTGTTTCGTTGGTTTATTTTATGGTCTCCTTTCCTCCTCCCCCCCTTCTCTTTCCCCTCCTTCCCTTCCGGGATCTCACTGCAGCTCCGGTCAAGGCTGGTGTTTAGACAACATTCCGCTGAAGCGAGAAGCCTACCCACGGGATCTGCCAGGCGACGCTTATGATATCAATGCTCAGTGCCGCCTACAGTTTGGGCCCAACTCCAGGGCCTGCAAGCTCAAGGTCGGCGGCCATGAACGAACTGCAAGTTACTCATACCCGTCCTTAGATGTGCTGCATGTAGATTAGGCAGGCTGTGATGTAGACTCAACGAGGCTATAGTCAAATACAGACCTCAAAATCACATATGCGGTACCAATATCTTCAACCAGAGCAATATCAACAACTATAACAAAAACAATAGCAACAGCAACACCACTAATGACAACAACAACATAACAGCAATGACCAAATCAGCAATAAATACAATGTCATGCACCCAGGGCAAATGACTCGGAAATCGTGTTGGGCGATTGCGAGTTACAGCCGTTTTTACCCGTTTTCTGACTTAGATACCAAATTTTTTTTTCAGGCTAGAAAAGGCTGAATTTTCCATCTTGTGGGGAAAAAAATAAAACATTTTAGTATCTCAGTTGGAAAACAGTCTAAAAACGGCCATCACCTGGCGCAACTTCCGAATCATTTCCCCTTGGCGTAAGACACGTCAACTACATCATCAAGAAGAGCAACACCAATGACATCAATAACATGAACTTTAATGTTAGCAACAGTAATAAAATTAATAACAAGAACAGTTTCAACAACGACAGCAAAAATAACAAGAACAACAACAACAACAACAGTATAGCAGCATAACCACCATCATCCACAACCACAACAGTAGTACAGTTGTTCTCATTACTACACCATGCTCAGGTAGATTGGTTGCCTATCCCAAAGTTTGTGAAGTTAGCAAGTGATGAAATTTCCAACAAGTCAATTTCCAAACTCTCATACATCTTTGGCCTCATCTACGCCATCTTTCCTTTGTGTATGGGTTTTTTCTTCTCTCTTCATGTGCATTGTCCACTTTGTCTGCTTTTCCATCTACTGCTTTGCTTGATCAAACAATATGAGATGTGACAAGATAAAAAAAAGGCGCTCGTCAAATTTTGAGCATTTTTGGTATAAATGTTAAGTTTATTCATTTCCCTTTTTGTGTTTCAAAGAAGTTTAGCTCTACCTAAATATAAGTCAAGCTATTGGCAATTAAAGATGATGGGGCTGACCTTTTGTGGCAGCTGAATTTAGTGAGAAAATGGCGGATCACTTTTGTAAATCCTTATTAATCTTTGGTAGCCCATGCCACTAAATTACAATTTTTGGGCTTTTACTCAATCTATTTTAGTGAATTTAACTCTGAAATGCATTTTTAGATTGATATGGATGGGTTCTGTGAAGAGAAAAAAAGTGCCTTGAAAATTCTTTCACTGTTGAAAAACACGTGATTTCTCCATTTACCTCAGTTTGACGAGCGCCTGATTTCATCGTGTCATCTCTCATATGTCATGTGTGTACATGTCACAAAAAAAATCATCTGATTCTACAAGGTTATATTGCTGACTAGTTTTTCCTTCGGATGTTGTTCAGTCAGTGATGTCCACATTTTGATGTCAATCTTTTAAATCAGAAAAACACCAACAAAATAAAATTTAGTTTAGAAGCTGAGGTCTGAAAGAAACAGCCCAAGAGTACAAGATAAAGGACTAACTGCTTCTTAGTCTCATCCTCATGTTCCGTGTATTAAACTGCTTGGGATTCATGCACACTGTTGTAACACAGTGACAGTTACTTCCTAAGTTTAGGTTACTTCCAATTATGTAAAATTTTGTATTTCACTCGCAGACAACTTGAAATGTCTTTTTTGTTTTGTCTCATTAAGTCTCCTGTTTGCTTAAGAAATTTGGTACAAAGCATTCTTATTATTCAGCATTGAATGCACCATTTTCTCTTGGCTGTTTGGACATGAGAGTTTCTCTTGTAGATTGTAGGTTGAAATCGTGTGCAAAGAAACTTTACGGGAACTGTATGTGCAAGCTTGTTTTTGCTCCATGGGTAAAAATTAGAAGTGACTGTCTTGCCGTGAACATTTGTGTTTGATGTATGAAGTAAACAGGGCCCAGATCCATAATGCCAGTGTTAAAATGGGAAGAGTTCTTAAAACAAGAATGATACAAACACTTAGTATATTTCAGGATAATAAGCTTAAGTATCCTTTTTTAACATTGCCTGCCAAAGGCTAAAGAATATATTTGTGAAATTTATAGATACATGTGATTACATCTGATCCATTGATGTTCCTGACTTTGTTGGCAAATCATCAGAAACGTTTTCATTCCCAGTGGTTCCACAAATGACTTACAATAGATGGCACCTTCAGTTTGTAAATGTGTCTGCGTAACATGGCAACTGAAGTGTAAATACAAACAAATTAAGAGCCTGTCAGTTTTTTTAGGTATCTAGAAATGTCTAGTTCTTCAGTTGCATGAGGCCATTTCTAGTGGCATTGCTGAAATAGCTGTGTGTGGTGTGAAGTCTACTTTGGTCTCAAAGCTTGACCAGTGCTAGTACCTTTAGTACCTTTGACAGAAGTGTTGTAGGTGGTGCAGTGTAAAGGGTATCAAAGGTAAGATATTATTGCTGTTGGAGGACCAGTGTGAACCTCTTTTTGACCCATCTCTCTGTCTATGACATGATCTCCCCTACAGTTTGCCTGTGAAGAACTGTGGTGTATGAATGAAGCAGACTCTTGTGTCACCAACAGCATCCCAGCTGCCGAGGGAACTGAGTGCCACATCTCCAGACAGAAGCGAGGGGTGAGTAGAGAAATCTTTGTTCTTTTTTACATTTGTATCTGTGCTTCGTTCATTGTACAAAAATTAAGAATAGACTTAGAGATTCATGCATTGCTAATTGACCAGGATAGAAGGCAGAGCAGAGGGAAGGGGAGACAATATGAACAAAAACTAAACAACATTGAGATTATAAGAAGTAACCTCCAAACTTTAACAACAATAACAAAATCAGAAACAGTTTACCCATTTGGAGCTCAATATTCAGCTTACACAAAATATATCTATGAATAAAAGACAGACTTTATGATGAGAGGAATGATACTTTTATCTCAATATGCTCATTCACTGTGTTTCAATCAACTTCCAGTGGTGCTTCCGAGGTGAATGTCGTAATCCTAAGTACGAGGCTCAGACTGTCCATGGCAGCTGGGGACCCTGGGAAGAGTGGGGGGAGTGTTCCCGCACTTGTGAGGGAGGTGTGTCAGCCAGTGTGAGGGAATGCAACAATCCAGAGTAAGTGATCAATGTCCATCTTTTGTTGTCTGTGTATATAATGATACCATGGCCTTTAACATCGATACAAATGGTTAATGCAAACGGTTAACACAATCTATGTTCAGCTTTGATGATGGAATGGCAAGTATGTAGGTTGGCTTTCCACTGCTACCCTTGTATTGTCTTGTGTGACTATTAAGGCCAAGGATTGATGATTATGGCCTATTGCAATGTCTGCACACAAAGGGCGATGCAATCCTCATGTGTGCACATCACATCATAAAGTGGCCACACTTAGGTTTGGAGACAGGGTCGACGATAGATCAATGGATCAGGTCTGGAAACTGATATCCGGTGTACTCATGTCTCGAAACTGATATCCGGTGTATGTATATGATTCAGTATGAATTAATGGACTGAGGACGTGTTAATTGGCTGGAATGAACAGAGAGAGGGATAAGCAGTTTGGGTTAAGAATTTGGTCCAGGAGCTGACTGGAGTGAGGTGGGGCTGTGGTGGGTTATTGGAGCCAAGTAATGGCATTTGATTTTAGATTTGGGACAAGACAACCAAGTTGGGGATGTGTGACTATAAGTTGATTGAGGTGTGGAGGGGGTCTGAATTCTGGATGTGGGGTCAGTCTGAGAAACTGACTGAGGTGTGGGAGTGAGATTTAGGACCCTTTGCTGAAGATTGGATTTGACACAGTAACTAGTAATGAATCGAAATGAAGATGTCCAAACTGGTAAAGTCATCCTTTTCTCATGTCTTACCACCATAGGTTTGTATGAGCTTGTCAGGGATGACATAGACATAGATGTGCTGACTCAATGTGTTCCAAACCAGAGGCTTTGAAATGTTATTCTTACAAGACAAATCATTATCGCAGTGATCAGAGAGACAATAGAAGAATCTCTTGTTCTGGTTATTGATGGACTGTCTAGCTCTTACTCTATCCTCAGAGAGACACTTGTGATTGTATTTCAGTATTTCAGTCTGTGTCTCAGACCGCCATCTCCTTATCATCTGCAGTCACTGATTATGACTTCATGTCCTCTCTTGTGTCTCATTAACATATGTAATGTATTTAAATGAGTGCAGCTTGTTAAAATGGATAGTCTGAATCTACACTAACGTTATAGTTTAAAGTGTTTTTGAACACTGTATGTCTGTTTCAGACCAAAGGATGGTGGGCGTTACTGTATAGGACGGAGAAAGAGGTATAGGTCCTGTAATGTTAAGGTGAGTTATTTGTGTATTCTATGACATATGACAGCACAGACAGATATAGAAATATGAAAATGGGCAGGTAATCAGACAGACAGACAGCAGGCAGATAGATGAGGAAATACATAGGTGCCGGGGTGGGGGAGGGGGGTGACATACGCACACATAAACAAACTGATAGTGGGACACATATGGATAAATGGATGAGTAGATAGGAGGATGCATGAATGAATGGATAGATGAATGAATGGATAGAAAGACAGATAGATAAAAATATAGTCAAACAATAAGGACTAAAGGCAGATAGAGGGCGACAGGTAGGTAGACAGACAAACAGAATAATACATAGATGCTCAGATAGATAGACAGTTAGCAAGGGGGTGGAGCAAATAGTAGGTATGACCCCTTTCTCTCATTTTCACTCCCAGCCATGCCCGCCCAACTCTGAAGATTTCCGCCAGGTGCAGTGCAGCAGTTACAACAACGTATCCTTCAGAGGCAGTTACTACAAGTGGGTGCCCTACTCAGGAGGTTAGTCCTATATCTACTTGTCACATACCAGAGAGATTGAGACTATTGAAAGATTTATACATATGAATGATGCTTTAATGCTCAGGCCATCAAGACTGGTTTCATCAGTGAGAGAATTTGTGACTTTGCTACTGGGTATCAGAACTTAAGTGTGATTGAACTGGTCATACATGTGAATGAAAAATAAACGTCAAGTAAAGAAGAGAGAGAAAAACTGAGAGAGAGAGAGAGAGAAAGAGGGACAAAGAAATTACACTTAAAAGAAAATGAAAAAAGTATGACTTTTCATCACGCCTTTCTGCCTAGCATTTGTCTTGTGCCTAGGGCAAATGAGTCGGAAGTCACGTCGGGCAATGTTTAACCATTTTCTGACTCAGATATCAAAATTTTCTTTTTTTTTTCAAATTAAAAAAAGGGTTAAGTTTTCTCTTGGTTAAAAACATAAAAAGTTTGGTATCTGAGTTGGAAAATAGTTCAAAAGGGCCATAATTCGTGTTTACTTGGCACGACTTCCAACTCATTCACTCTGAGCGCAAAGACATTTGTCATCTTCCCTTTGTAAATGCTTTAATAAGGTTTGCCAATGAAAATGCATTTTGTTAATATGAAACATGTGCCAGACCAGTGTATGGGCAAAGCATTCACTTTCTACATATGTCTTTCTACCTCCTGGAGGAGGTTATCTCATGCATTACAGATACTTTTTAGTGCAGAATGGTAATTGAATTAAGTATTAGCCAGTGTGATCCAGTCATTTTTAGGGATTATTTTCCATTTATAGGATATTTTTTGGCAAGAAACTGTGATATTTTATGGTAAGCATAAAGATGTTCTATTGATTGTCGTGTTCAAAATAAGAAACTGTGATGTTTTATGGTAAGCATGAAGATGTTCTATTGACTTTCATGTTCAAAATAAATTTGGATATATCCAGAGGAAGAAAAACTTGGGACATGAGTTAATTAGCTCTTTTGCAGTTTTAATGTTTCTCAGTTCCTTAATTGATAGACTGATTAAGTTTTGAAAATTTGTGCCAGTTTTTGTTTTATATATGGAACATTAGACCAAGTGCTGCCGCAGTGCACTATATAACTTTCTGTGTTCTTTTCCGATACCTTTGCTAATCTGTCCCTCTGTTGGCTGATGCATTCTAACTCTCTAGAGCAGGTGAAGCCTTGTTCCTTGGTCTGCATGGCCGAAGGCTATAACTTCTACACAGAAAGATCACCCAAAGTGAAGGATGGCACCAAGTGCTATCCTGACCAGCCAGATGTTTGTATCAATGGAGAATGTCATGTGAGTTTGCCCATTCCTACATATTTTGCTCACTTCTTTACTTTTTGTTCCTGTAGGCCTAAAATATTTTTTTTAGTAATTTGTACCAGAGTTATATGATAATTTAGTGTTAGAATATAATAACATATTTGCAGAGAGAGAGAAAGGGAGGGAGAGAGAGAAACAAAAAGAGACTTGGATAGAGTTTTGGAGTCTATGAAATTTGATTGCTTAAAGCAATAAGTGACATTTTTAAGATTCTGAAGATGGATGCATGGCATGATATTTTAATATGTTATATGATCTAACTTAAAATTTGCTTTCCATAAATCATAAAATTCAACTTGAATACTATGTATTTGATAGTAACAGGGCACTAGAATTTTGTCTGTTTATCAAGACAAGTTTATGTAATAACAACTAAAATGTTTTTCTGAAAATGAGAAAATTGGATTTATATCAGTTTGTAGTCTAACCTTTCATCTATTTCATTGCATAACACTCCTTCCCAACATCCAAATACTTTTAGATTAAACTGAGTTCAAAGATGCTCAAGAAGTCTAACTCTCAACTTGTCTGAGGGATCTTTTTTTTTTTAGAAAACAAGACTACAGATCATCCTGTGCTTTTTATGTAAAAATAGGCTTCTACAAGCAATTTAGGCTGTCATTATGAGAGTGATATGATAAAATTGTAAACATGCAATAAGCTACAAAGAGACTTCATGTTTTGTGTGTTTTACAGTTCCTCCTTTTTTATTATTCCTCATACTTTATACATCTTACGATATGCTCCACTAATTACAAACAACTTCTACTGTGTTAGCCACAGTGAGCAGTGATATTGCTAATGCAGCATTAAGCCGCACACAAACCGACCAATGCACTCCTTGCATGTTTTCTGTATTCCACAAACAGGTGGTGGGGTGTGACGGCTACCTGGGCTCAGAGGTCAAGGAAGACATTTGTCGAGTTTGTGCCGGGGACAACTCGACCTGCAAAACTATATCTGGACTCTTTGAAAAGCCATTACCTAAAGGAGGTTCATGAATATCATTTTCATAAAAATTTTGGAATACTTGAGATAATTTCAATATTCAACTTATAAAATTCATGTTGTTTTTGAAGAAGGTGTGATATTTTGATATGAATTTTCTTACCCTAATGGGCTTAGATAAGTGCAGCAATATTTTTGTGAAAGGTTGTGAGTGAAAATGAATATTATAGCATCACTTTTGAAATCTGCAACTTTAAGAATAATTTTATTGCTATTCAGAGATTTATTTTGATGTTATTATGGAATAACAACGTGATAAAGACACACTTTGGCATGTAGCCTATTTATCTATTTCAATCATAGACAGATACAAGTTTAATATAAAAATGGAATGACTTATCTAAATGTGAGTTCTAGAAATTCATAGACATCATCCAAGAAGTTGGAAGAATAAAGTGTGTTACCTTCCACTCACAGCTTATCAAGAAATTGTCAAGATTCCCAAGGGGGCCATGCATGTAAAGGTGTCTGAGGCCAAATATTCAAGGAATTACCTAGGTTAGTGTCATGTTTATCATGTCATATTTTTGTGTCTTCTTGTTTAACACCCCATCAAAGATTTATATTTGGCTTTTTGTCAAAATATGTCTACGTGAGAGCTCCTACATTGATATTGAAAAGATAAAACAATTACTTGTGCACAGCAGAAGGACAAAAATATGATTTCTTTTGTCTTAGTAATTAATTTAGTCTGAGCTGCTTCCAAGACATTATGTTTAGAAGTTGATACTTCTAGATAGGGTAACTTAACAACAAGCATAAATTAGTTCCGTGAGCCTGTCCTGAATCTTCAACTGGCTGGGGAAAAAAAGAGAAACTGAGGTTGCTTTTTTGATGTCAATAAATTTCTTAACTTCTTTTTCGCCTATAGATTGAGCTCTTTCTATAGATACAATAATCAAAGCTGACTACAGTGAACATTGTCTTCTATCTTGACAATCTGGGACAATTAAAAGAACTAAAAAGTGCCCTGAGCTCTGCCCTAAACCTGGTGCCTGTAAAACAATATAGAAAGAAATTGAGCACATTATTAGTCTGCATGATGATGTTGAGCAGAGTAATAATGCCTTGATGAAGAACTCCCAGTCTGTCTGTAATGGATGGAGGAAAGAGTCCATAAATACAAATAGGAAAGTTGCAGAGGATGAAGGCTGTGCTAACAGAGACCAGAGTCAAAGTGAGAGAGGAATCTTTCCTTTGTCCGTGACTTACTTGACTGGCATTTTTAGAATAGGAGGAGGTAAAATTCTGGTTTGATTCACACGAGTACACCGAGCTGTCATTATTGGTACTTGACATTCCTGAGCCACAAGATGGTGAAGTCCTGTGCTGGTTGAGAGTTTTTTGACTTTTGACCTGCTGCACTTTCTGAACTCTTTTCCTGCTGTTGATGACACCCTTCAGGATGATGATGTTGAAGACAATGAGAACAGTGCAGGGTATGAAAGCGAAAAATGTTCCGTCGACGATGGACCAGGTTTGACGTGGCATATCATTTGTCTGCACTCTGACACATATTTTCTTAAGGGTTGTATTGGTGGTTGTGTCAAAACTGTGTATGTCACGGAAAGTCAGGATGAAAGGTGTGCAAGTTAGACAGATGATGACGAAGCCCAAAACCACAAGGAGTTTAACCATTCCCATGCTGCACCACTGATGGACTCGATGTGGCCAAATGATTGATATGACTCGTTCGGTGGTGACAGCGACTAACATCCAGCTGCTGGATACGAGAAACACTCGTGGAAACCACATGTTAATTTGACATGATATGAGATCATTTCCAACTATCAAACCAAAGGCCTGTCTCAGTAGGTACCGAAAATGTCCAGAGAGGATTGCGCCCAAGTCGATAACTGATAAAAATCTGAGATAGAAGGCAGTAGTGCTGTATCGATAACTCTTTCTGCTGAACACCATGAATGATATTGGATTGCAGACAAGTCCGACTGATATGAGAACAAATTTGTGGTACACTGTGATTTGTTTTAAAATGTCGATAAATATTAGAGACTGCGGTGTTAAAGCTGCCATGTTACAGAGCCTAGGGCAACTAGCTGATAGAGACAGTAACAAGGTTTCATATCAAGGCACATTAATAAGAAATAAATACTAAGGCAAGCACCTAGATAAGTCATCAACTAATTTGGCTAATTTTTTTTTTTTATGTGATTCAATCCTGGGTGGAGTACATATAATTCAGTCACCAATCAATTAGGAAGATAAAGAGATGGGAGGGGGGGGGGGGATGAAGAAATGATCAAAATAAAAGAGAGAGGAAGAAGAGAGATATAGCTGGATTGATAGGATGCTAGAGAAGTAGAGAGCCAGGTAGACAAAAAGAGAGAGAGAGACAAACAGAGAGATTACAACACTATAATTATATCTCTTACAAAAAGAAAAGTACTTATTCTACTAAATACTGTTTCCATCCAGTGCACTATAATTTCAAAGAACTTGGGGCTTTCATGTTAGTGAAAGTGGTTAATTGTTATGCTTACTGATTTTTAGGCCATAATCTGCGAAGAGTCACCATTATCAAAGACTGTCATAAT
Source organism: Peronia verruculata (assembly GCA_038406235.1). Taxonomy (NCBI): domain Eukaryota; kingdom Metazoa; phylum Mollusca; class Gastropoda; order Systellommatophora; family Onchidiidae; genus Peronia; species Peronia verruculata. The sequence continues at coordinate 2,938,347 of JBCAUA010000016.1, read as the reverse complement.
AAATCTGTTGTTGTGAGATGAAAAACAAATTGCACAAAATTGTCAGTTAAAAGTGAAAAATAAATTCTGCAGAACATGCCATTGGTAATATTGTGTTCTGCTCTTACTGCTGCAGAGATATGTGATTCATCTACCTTTGTAATCAATATCAAACCACTGATTTAGTCAGGAAAAAAGATTGGAATGCAGCTACACTTGTTGACAGCTCTTATTTGAACATTTGCTTCTGATCATGCAGTCACTAGTCAACAATGACAGTAATTTGCTTTACAAAGGAGGATGAGGTGGGGGAGGGAGAGGGGAGGGAGGATGTAAACAGAGAAATATGGGATGCGGGAATGCTGTTCAAATATCATGTTATCATGTGTTACAGTGACGTGCAGAATATGATTTATATGGATAGACCTGTCCTTTGTAAGGTTAGAAAGAAAGCCTAGAACTGTCTTTTTGTCTGAGATACTTATACATTATTGTAGCACTATTTTTTACTTTAGACTTTAACATGTATGTTAATAAAGCTCTCTGTTGTACAAATGATGTCTCTATGGTTACTCGTACTGCCTATGACCAACTTAAGTAAGCATACATATGAAAGGTTTCAGGGCAAAAAGCAACAAACGCCATTTTTGAAAATTTTGAGTTATAGCCTGCAATACTGGAAATGGTGATAATGCTATATGATAAATTGTCATTTTTCTCTAAACGTTTGATTACGGGTATGTCTCATTTTGCCTCGAAACTCTTCATTCATTATTTTTGTAAAGGAGCTGCAGGTTTTCATGCAGGATATAGAAATAAGATCTGTTGTTAACCTGCTATTATTAAGCATTTCTGATTCTGTTTACACTGACTCTTTGTCTTTTTTCTTCACAGTCAAATAAAATAACAAAAATGGCATTAACAAGAACACAAACTGTAAAAAAATCCATCAGGACGATGATAAATAATAAATGTGTTTCATTATAGCTGAAGTGTTTCTGATGTTTGTCATTCCCAGCACTGAAAGATGCCAGGGACAAATATTTCATTAACGGGGAGTGGACTATAGACTGGCCTCGAAAATTTCCGATAGCTGGCACTGTGTTCCACTATAAACTGAGCGAGAACGAGCCCGAGTCTTTGCTGGCCTTGGGGCCAACATCTGAGGACCTGGTCATTATGGTGAGTGACCTCCAGCTGCGTGATTTTGGCTGTTTAACCCTAGGCAACTCTTATAATAAGGTGAACTAAGATAAGATAAAATAAAATGAGATGAGGTGAACTGAGATAATATGAGATAAATTTTGTTTGTCTTCAAAGGGAAATGTCATTTATAGTGGATAAGACATAGCTCACAAGCAACATACATCACCTCTATAGACAAAGGGAAAATCATGAGTAACAAGAAAACAACTCAAGAATAGTTGCCCTAGCAAGATTTTTTTTTGGAAGTTTATGTATATATTTGTGTGAACAATATATAGACAATTACAATGAGCAACTGGTATTTTCATATTTTGTGCACAGTTAGAGAGATAGGGAGTGTTTGTCTCGTATTTTTTTTCACCAAATTAGTATAAGGGACCAGGTCATCAAGCCCAAGATTTGGCTCATAGGAGCCTGATAAAAGTTTGCTCTCTGAATAGTCAGTGTGTGTGAGTTAATCTCTTGTAACATTGATACTATGACATAAACTCATTTCTTTATCAATACTGACTTCAGTATCAGCTAGTGATGAAAAGCTAGATGAAAATAAAATCGGTGATTTTATACCAAATCAAAATCATCCAATGTAACACAGGAATTTTTTCACTCTTGAGGTAAACGTGCACCAGGCTGGGATCTAGTCCTGTTCAATGTCACACCTTAGGGTGGCCAGTCTCTCACTCTCTCTTTATCAGACAATCATCAGTACCTTATGTTATAGCATCTTTAGAACAAAAATCCTTAACTTTTCTACAGTGATTATGAATTATATTATGAACTTTGTCTTTATAACCACCGAAGAGAATGCTGCATTTAACCCTTTGAACCCCTGGTCACCAGTGCCTCAAAAACACCTGTCCCTGGCCTTCTGGGCCGAGAATACACTTTTTTCGTTCCATCTTCAATATCTTTTGTATACACAAGCCTGGAACCCAGTCATGGTGCAGACATTTGTAATAACTGTGGTATTAATTATGTTTGCCCCAAAGTGATCTATTAGATCTATTTTTAACTGTAGCGGATGCGCAGGACTGGAGTAAGTGTATCAGCCCATTCTACCGTACTGTGGGGAATTTGAAACTGGGAAATCTGCCTGGTGTACTGGGCTGTAGGGTCAACGGGTTAAGTCAAGTATTATTTACATTAGTCAAATATTGAATTTTCTGAAATAACCTTATCATGAGTAGTTTTCAAATAATGTGGCACTGTATCCATAGGAATTGGAAACATGAGTCGTGTTTCACTCATCATCAACCATCTATCTCAATACCTTGTATATAACAAGCAGTGAGTCACTCATAGTATGGGCTGTATTCTGACAGATGCTGTTACAAGAAGACAACAAAGGCATAACCTACCAGTACAATCTGCGGGTCAACAACTCTGACAAGTCACAGCATGATATCTCTCTGTACACATGGACTCACTCCCCATGGACACAGTGCTCAAAATCTTGCTCTAAAGGTGGGCTATGAGGTCTTTATTACTCTTCTGCATTAAATTGTATGCACCATATGGTTATAAAGTGGTGGGGAGATCTGTGTCTAGTGAAGGTCATCTTTTGTACCTCTTGCATGGCAGATATTTCACCAGGTTGACATTGAAGTAACTTACATTGACTCTCTCCACTTATAGCCTACCCATGTCCTAGGCATCGAGACACAGTGTGATGAAATCATGCTCTAGTCAGATTTTGAGCATTGGGAGTTATTGGTATCTCTGTGAAAATAATTCATTTGCCTTTCTGTATGTAACAAATTTTTAATCTACCTTATGTAGAGGTCAAGATATTGGGAGTGACTTGTAATAGCAGTTAATTTAGAAAATGGTTGATGACTTTTGTAAATCCCTCTTTATTCTTACTGAGCCATGCCAGATAATTACAATATTTGGGCTTTTACTCAATCTCTTTCGGCAAATCTTTAATACATTTTTACATTGACATAGAGGGGTTCTATGAAGAAAAAAAAAATTACGATAAAAATTCATTCATAGTTGAAAAACATGTGATTTCTCCTATCATCTCAGTCTGAGGAGTGCGTGTGTTTAGTAAATATCTGTATACCTCTCATGGCCAGTCAAAATGAGACATAAGTCGTTGGGCTAGAATCGAGAGATTGAGCTCTGAAAATTATGAGGGGGATCTGATATTGAAATTTTTTTTATTGCAGAAATCAAAGGTGCTTTGATTTCTGAAGAAGACAATATTGGTCTTACCCTCCATTCCTAAATATTTTTTCATCAAAATTGGGTTTTTGGTGAGGTAGGTATGTAGATTTATGCATTCAACCATTCATTCAAACTTGATTTTCTTGGAATTTCGGTCATTGCTCAGGGTGTACCCTTGTCTCTTGAAACTACATTATGTCTGGCTGAAATAAAACTGGCTCAGAACTTTTTTACACCATCTGAAAGGGTATGAAATAAGCTCTTACATGATACCAAAAACCCAATATGGTGAAAAATCAACATACATCTCATTTTGAGTGACTGTGAGAGACACTTTATAGCTTTTAGATCATAGATAACAACCCATTAATCATGTTTGCTTGTTTAAGGTCTGTATGAGTAGTTAGACAGCAGAGTTACACTGTAGATCTGTAATTAGTAGAGGAAAGATTACACATTTTCATTTCACTTACAGGAAGAAGTATATCCAAAGCCAGATGTATTCTCAAGTCGAATGGTCGAGTTGTAGATGAGAAGTATTGTGACAGACAGCCCAGACCAAGCGACCATGTAAAGACTTGTAACGAGGAGCCTTGTCCTCCAAAGTGAGTGAAGGGATCTGCTTTGACAGACATTTTACATTTGATGGTAAAATTATTGTGTTGGAAATGCAAGAAAGTGCAGTGGGTATTTCATTTCCTTCAGATACCACTGCATATTTTTCAACCACTTCAAGATCTAGATGACAAAAGTAAAATCATTTTTTGATCAAGTGACAGAAAACTGTCAACAGTCAATTTAAGTCTGTTGTGATTTCAGCGAATGAGGGAGACAAATATTATCATATAACTAGCATGGTCTCCTGTTCGTAGAACGGGGGATATAGATAAAAGTGACAAACTGACATTGACCATTGTCTGTGAAAAATGGTAAAATATAAGACTTGTCTATCTCTGATCTTTGCACTGCCTATA
>JBCAUA010000016.1:2891083-2925119 GCA_038406235.1 Peronia verruculata | reverse complement strand
AGATAGATAGATAGATAGATAGATAGATAGATAGATAGATAGATAGATAGATAGATAGATAGAGAGAGAGAGAGAGACCAATAAATAGATCAACTATATTGCTCTCAAATTGTCTTGGTTCTATCTATCATTAGAAAAAGAGCATTGATGTTTCAGATCACAGTTTATATAAAAATTAAATAGCCTTCATGTAATGCTTTGGTTTCATACCAGCATAAAATCCATGAACAAAATACATCGTTTATGTGTTAGACGAGTTGCTTCTCAACTTCATTAAAAGAAAAAAATATATAATATATACTAAAACAGAAATTATGGAACAGGTAAAGTTTGTTGTCATTAGTGAAAAATCCGTGTATGTCTGATCTTATCTAATGTTCAGATGCAGTGTTCAGTAACTAAGAGAAACCGAACACTTCAAACACAGATCTGACTGGGCACAAAAGACGGCTCATGATACATGCAGTTTGATTCAACTTGGCGAGGACGATGGCCTCAGTAGACTTAAGCTGGGTATGATTTCAGTTAGAAGCAAAACTGGCAGGACAATTTAATACCAAACACAAAATCTGAAGACATAGTCATATTTTGAAGTCTAGACCTGATTTTGTTCAACCTGATAACTGGTGCCTACAGCAGCCACATACCTCTCACTGCTCTAAATTCAGAATTTTGAGATGTCGAAAAAAAAAAAAAAACAACTGATGAGTTATTATACCAATAATTATGATTCCATTGATTTAATACCTAATTCTACTATGTACTAGTACATGTTTTAAAAATTATATTATCTAATAGGTCAGGAGAACCATATGACATAAGTTGCATTTTGGCACCAATCTGATTTATGCCATTTTTGTAGAGTGAGCAGAGAACATAACGTCTGCCACTTGAATTATTTGTATGTAACATAAATATAATGACACAGTAGTAGAGGATTATGACCATCAGCATTAGATCTAAAATTCACGCAATGTGCCTATGCCAAAAATTTTGCTGCCAAACCACCAAACCTTTATTGTTAGCAAAATAAAAATGATTTTATAAATAGCACTGGCTTGGAACATAATTACATGTATATCTCTGCATCTGAAAATCTTCCCACATACCTTTTGACTTGTAAACATATTCTATCTTGCTAGACGCAACATAGCTGAGATGCTGATGTGCAGTTAAATCATAACACAAACAAACAGACATCTGAAAATAAAACCTCTCAAACATGATCATAACTAGACTACAGAACCCAGTCGTAATATGATGTGCAATATTTTAAATTTGTTAATCAAAGACCTGCCCACTAGAATTTGATCAAAGTGAAGTGTGTAATACAATAGTAATCTTTGATAATATAATTCTAACAATATAACAATGCAAGTGTCTTTTTGCAAGACGATTGTCAAATGGCTACACATATTTCCTGCCAGCTTTTTACGGGAAAAGGAGACAATTTTCACTGTGAGTTTTGATTCTTTTAATATGAAGCAAACTGCAACACGCACTTTTTCCAACTTATATTTCACAAGAATTCAAAGGGACAGTTCATCATGTCTGATTGCAAACTAGAGTGTATGTGTGACTAACAACAATGCCTACGACTGCCTGATCTGTTTCTGGTGGAGGATGAAATTATTATGAACATGAATTTTATGACATTTGTAAAACCATAACCGCCATTTCAAAGTTTAAAGTACATATATATAATAAAATAAAACATATAATTTATAAAAGTCTACATTTAAAAAAGTAAAGTTATCCATTGAATCTAACTAGACATATTAGAAATGAAAATATGCAATAAAATGCAAATGAACATAAAATGCAATACAAGCAAAAAAAAAAACAAAAAAATCATGGTGAAGAAGAATTTTAGGGGAAAAAAAACAACCCTAAACTAGACAGAACTAAGTGGCAGAATGCAATTTCATTCAAAATATAACGTGAAATAAATTCATTAAAAAAAAAAAAGAAATATTCACTGCATATCAATCTGTGCTTGCCGCCCTGACAAAAATCAGTGACATTAATATAAAAATCCACTGTGCATATTATGGCTCCCTCCACTGCTCACCCCATGTAATCAGACTAGTAACACTATGTTGTGTGGGTCACCAACAGGTATTACTTGGACTCAGAAAATAACAACATATTTATTTAAATTCTGTACACAAAAAGACAACATGTATAAAACTTCCCCTGTACAAGTTTATTACTGTCTTTTACACACAGTGACTGTGGTAAACAATGTAAAGTGTACACTAGATGATCAATGCACCGTTCTATGTCACACAATTCATTAATACATGTATAATCCATACAGCCTTTGGTCTTTCAACATTCCTGATATCTTTCGCATTAACATATATATATATGAGGAACGGAAATGTGAACGGTGCTAGAAAACTAGAATTTTTTTGGGGTTTGTATTCCCTCTGTTGTGGCTTTACTGAAAGTAGATGTTGAATGTATCTTTATTTGCAGTTTAGTTCCTCATCTGAGACAATAGAGAAATAGCCAAAGTTCACCTTGTAAATATGGCAGGGCGCATAACATTAAAAAAAAAAACAAAGAAACAAACAAAAACTGATTTAGTATCACAGGCATTTCCTATCCTCAAATATTTTTTGTTGAACTGGTATTTATGGTTCTCAATTCCAAGTGATATTCAGCCATCAACAGTACCAATTCGACAGCTTATCTGCTTTTGTGTAAACTCAAGATTGAGCCATTTACATCCCGATCTTCCCTCCACATCGAAGTTCCAGCTTTCTTTATTTTCTGCAAGTGATAATCCACAACTGATCAAACATGTACAGGTTAATATGTTTATCTTTGGCATGACAAAGATTCCCATCTTCCTCCCACAGTGAAGAAACTTTGCATCCTTGATAAGACATAATAATCGTAACTTTCATGCTGATTAGAAAATGATTTCATTAGTTTTAATTTTATGAATAAATGTGCATATAAATTTAGATATCTCTTTGTAAACTGTTAAGTGTTTAGTGGGAATGATATTGCTTACAACTTGAAGGCTTCTCCAGCAATAGGAAAACAATGAATGGCATGATGCAGATTCAAATTTTGTTTAGTTTGGCATGAAGAGATATACGGACAACATAAATTTCATGCAGGACTGTTAAGAAAATCACTACAAAATTAGTGTTATCACCAAAGACTGTTATCTGATGGATAGACAGATAGATCTAAGCCCATTGATTAAACTTATCACCTTTTTTCCTTTTACTTTGTTTTGACACAATTATACAAGTGCATTCCTTAAAAAAAAAAAAAATAAGTCTTGACTTCTTGTTACTTATCTTAGACAGTTTGATCTTTTGTCTTTCTTCTTCTATTTATTATTATTTGTTTAAAAATTAAATGAACCTAAAGAACTCAAAATTCAGATTCATCACTGTGCCGAAATTTCGTACCTATCACTCTTCCTTCCATGATCCATATCAATAAAATCAACTGGCCTAGGTTTTCTCAAAGTGACAACAGAGCACATTCACAGTCTTGAATAACATTCATCATAGTGATTCTGTTTTTTCTCTACGGCCTGTAGTAAAACAGGAAATGTAATGTTGGCCAGGATAAACAAGAAAAAATACTGGACACATGTAGTGAATTGTTTTTAGAAAGCTTATTTATCATCTTCCTTAATATGGAAATTTTACAAATAATTTCAGCTCTATTTCTTCAAAGGCTTTCAAAGTATCAGTTTTGTTTGACTATTCTTTAGAAAAGTTTCCTCTCAAGTTATTCATCCTCTCTCTCCATAAATTACCAACCATGTTTGAGAAATTTTGCCGGGCCTGCAGACACAGGGTAAGGATATTATCAGTTTTATGGCCTACATCAAAAGATCTGCCTCAACAAATGATTCAGGATGAGGAGATCACAGTTATTATAAACCATTTCTTTGTTTCTCCTGCACAATTCGTACCTTTTTTCCCACCAATCTGCATAAAGAAGAGTTTTTAAAAAAATGGGTGACACACCAGTACATTGCATAAGAGTTCGTCGTCATTCATGGTCACAACAGGGAACAGTTGATAAACACACTGAGAACAACAGGGAGAGTAGATGGGTGGCAATAGGATTCATATATATCAGGGTTTCAAAGAATGTTGAAGATTGTATACAATGTCAATGAACATCAAGACATACATGCAAGAGGTGGTATGTGATATATCCCAGCTGTCTCAGGCACACAAGTAACACAACATTCAGATTAAACCTGTCACTGACAACCAAACGTTCAACAACTTTCAATCATGGTGGACTAAACAAACCAATAATCCCAACAAACATGAAACTATATGAAATTTTACAAGTAATCAGAGGGACAAATCCAAATTATCTATAAAATTAGCCACGTAGACAAAAAAGTACCAGATTGAATACATCTTTAAAAATTTTCTCAGGTGAAAACTGAAAAAAAGTCACAGCAATAATCTGTTGGTTACTTATCTACCACTAGCATATTTTTAATGAATCAATATGCAAATGAAACATTCCACCTTGTTCTCTGAAAATCTCCAAACAATTTTAATTAAAGCTGTTCAGAAAGTTTGGGGACACACAAAGAAAGAAAACTATTTCAGTTCTAATATTCTAGAAGGACAGGATCAATTTAATCAGAAATTTGGTTACATGGACTCTTATCAAATATTTCAGAAACCACTGTGGTGAAGCAAAAATGTTTTTAACTACCGTTGTTCAGAGAATTTGATTATGCACAAAGTCAAATAAATACTGCTAATTTAATTTTCAATAAAATGAATAATTTGATGATAATATAATGAATATATGAATGCAGATGAAAACTGTGATAATTCAAAAGTAGAACTTGACTCAATACACTGTCAATTTCATCTTTAAAAAAAGATAAATATAAGAAATTTAAAATAAAATGGAAAAAAAAAAAACCCACACACACACAACAAAACACACATACACACACACACACAAAAAAAAAACATAGATGACACTGTTTAAAAAAAAAAATTAAAAAATAACCATAAAATATAAAGACACAATAAGATTTTTTTAAAATTGAGATGGAACATCTGAGAGTGTAAGGCCACCATGTTCAGTGTAAACCAAGAGAAAAACTTTTATAAAACCCATGTCGTAACTGAAATCAGAGGAATTAAATGTTTGACTCAAAGTGTTTAGAACACGATAAAGAATATAGTAAATGTGCAAAGCTCTGGGAAATTCTGTCAAATGGTAAAAATTATCCATTTCAAGCATATCAGTAAAGGCTGCTTTCTACCAAGTTCTTTAATGCTTCATTCAATTTTCAACATATGCTTTTTTGAAATTATGAGGGATATTAAAAGCTTCCTAGGAGCTGTCTTTAAAATTTTCTTTTCATTTGATAACTATTCACCATCTGACAAATTTCCCTAACACATAAAACTTAGCAATACACACTGTATAAGAGGACACCCTCTGGATTCTGAACACTTTTGTCTCTTTTGTTCATGACAAATACTATTTATGACCGACCTAAATAAATATTCACTTTTGTCTATCTAATGTTTATATTAATTAGTCAATGCATTTTGAAGTGACATTTATGTCACAGAGTAAGAAAGAAATGAAAAAATGGACTGCACCTTGAATCATTCAATGTCTACCTAAAGAGAGAGAGAGAAAAAAATAAAAAGGAAAAAATGAAATAAGTGGTCCAAAGAAATAAAAAGGGAATGGAATGTCCATTTATAAAATAAAGTAAAGTCAATCATTCAGTGCATCCTGTGTTACAACTTCAATAGTAGCTGAATTTTTCTAATTAGATCACAACTATCTTGTACATGAAGTTTCCATGCTGGCATTAGATTAAGCATGTTAAAGTTTTTTAAAGGGTGAGAATGCTAATTTTTCTTAGATTGTACTACATTAATTGTAGGGTAAAAAGATATGTATTTTCGCTATTCCATTTCCACATCCAGTATGTGTATTTGCAATCCTACTGCCCTGTGCTTGTTAAAACTTTCATCAAAGTCTCACAGCTGTGAGTTGTCAAACATTTAAAACACATCTTCATTTATACTCTCATCAAATTATCACTCCTCTAGGTTATAAACTTATCTCACAGAAGAGGATTTTAAGCAAGTACAATGATCAACTACCATTTAAAAAATGTGTGAAAACAGCACTAATGAATCTGACCTGTTGGTTATCTATATTACAGTTAAAAATAAATAAATTAAGAGTTTAACCCAAAACAAAAACAAGCAGAAACACAACTAGCTCATGCAACAAAATAAATTCTGCTTCCTGCTTCATATTCTAAAAACTTGAAGGGTCTTCTGAAGCCAGCCTCAGTTAATAAGCTCCTGCTATGCGATGTATTGAAAAGCATCTTCCAAAACTTAGTTTCAGTCCATCTGACCAGAAAGTGAAATAGCCTGTGCATCTGTATCTTCTGTCAGAAACATTTTTTTCCACAGAAATCTCACCCACTCTCCACATGACTACCACTTAACTGGGAATCAATTTCTATATTGTGTTTGTAAGACTGTGGTGAAAGTCAATATGTGATGCTTTCATGGCTTGTGCGATTAAATTCCATTCACAATAGACTAAACAAAATTTTGCAAATAAGATTTTCAATAGGCAAAATAAGGATAAAAGTTGATTAAATAAATTATATATATATTGTATGTTATGTATATATATATATATATATATATATTATATATAAGAACAAAGTTAAAACAAACGTATCACAATACAGAAAGGTAACAATCTCTCTGACATCATGTATAACAAGCAAATGCATTGACTGCAAGTAGGTACACTATCAAAATTGGAAAGAGCAACTCAAACCACAACATCAAGAACTCGACAATAAAAGAATAAAAGTTTAAATTTCAACAGTGGAAGAAGCAAATTGTGTCAAAAAAAAAAAAAAACCCTTCTTCAAAACAACAGAATTTATCAATTGTCTCTGCTCTAAATTGGGAAAGAAAAAAGTGAGAAAACACCTTTGTATCTTATTCTATTTCATTTTGTATCTTACTTTATTATATTACAATACTATTACTGTTTTCTCTATGTGAACTACCACTGCCTGTAAAGACATTCTTGTCAGCAAATCCATAGGCATGACTAACATACAGATAAACACAGACATACATTCATTTATATATACAGACTGTATATATTTATATGAGGGTGAAACAAAAAAAGAGGACCAAAAAGAAACAAATCTTTTTCTCAGTGCATAAGTATGCCTACTGAAGAAGATGGTTTTGAAAAACAATGCTTCATCATTACAGAGAGCAAGATTAATGAGCCTTCAGATGACTTCAGGATTTCATCCCAGCCATTGCCTTGTAATCTGCATTATAATCAATAACAGAGCTGTTTTTTTTCATCCATTGTTTCTGCAAATATTTGCCTCATACTCACCTCATTCCTTCTATCCTTAAAGTGTTAGAGGAGGCTACAGCGATGACAGTGTTTCTGTAATGGCACTTATTCATGTCTGAGGAATGACAGATGAGGTGTATAGAGCAAATCTAATTTATTTGAAGAGCCACTCTAACACAAAGTTTCACAATTGACAATTTGAGCAAATCAGATTTCTAAGATTCATTTTTTTTTTTCACCCCCCAAAAATATGTTATACAGCATTCTGTATGTGAAAATATTAGACAAGTGGCCAACAAAGAAGTGCACTTATGTCTATGATATGTTATATTATACAGTACTCTATGGGAAGAAAGAAAATTCCGTCAGCACCTGAAGGTTTGTGCCAGATTACATTACAAATGTTGAAGGAAGGAAAAAAATATGTCTTGTGCCCAGGGCAACTAAGTTGGAAGTCACGCTCGGTGATTTTGATCTATGGCCATTTGAAACTATTTTCTGCCTAAGATACCAAAAGTTTTGTTTTTCCTGGATAAAAAAAGTTCAATTTTCATTTTGTTAAAAAAAAAAAAAAAAAATATTTTTTATACCTGAGTCGTAAAATACTTAAAAACAATCATAGATTGAAATCGCCCAGCGCTATTTCTGACTCATTTGCTCTAGTCACAGGACATATCTCAAATTGCTAACACAGCCTGTTGGAGGGGAAGGGAAAACAAAAACAAGGAGCAAGAAATTGCAATAACCAGATGGCACCCGAATAAATCCTTGACACCACTCTAATAGAACTGAGCTCTCTCACACGACAAAACAACAAACACAACTTATGGAAGAATATATTATCGCAATATCTGGCGGGTGAACATTTCAACAAAAGCTAGGCAAATGCTTCTAGAAAAGAAAAAAAAAAAAATTACTGCAAACTGGAAGGAGCACTGAAAATGAAATCCCGCAATTTCCGGAGAGTTATGATGACATTTAAATAAATTCTCTGCTTTCAGGATGAAGTTGCATGGAGTCTGACGAGATGGATACCACAATAAACCTCTCTCAGTTTACCAGTTATCATGCTAGTAGATTATTTATCCAAATACAATATGGTTTCACTCTTATGTTCTCTAAACTAAGTGTATGACTATCAATGGTCTGCCCTTGGTCAAAGTTACTGGGGGCTTTCGCGGCAAACAAGTCAATCCTTCACATGAGACTGCAGGTAATTATCAGGACAATGATACTGGGCCAAAGATCTCTGCGCACTTCATTGAGAACTTGATAGCTTACTTGACTACCTGATACCACATCCGGTATTTGTTTCCAAATCTAATTCAGATATATTGTTTTCAACATCTGGTTGTGAAATCTTGATCAACTTGAAAAGCAAGAGAGTAGTGAATTCAGATACTATGTAAGTTACAAATATTAGCATAAATCAATGAAAATGTCCTTTCAGTACTTTGTCACAAGGGTGTGAATAGCTTTTGTCTTAAACAATTAATTATATGCTTTTCCCATACCGCAATAATAATGACAGTATGACTTAACTTGGACATTTCATGTGTATCACCCTTCAATTACTTCTCTTGTTGGGGCCTACTGTACCATATATACATTACCCCATGAAAAGTACAATAACTACTTATATCTGGCACCTCCATCACATATTGTGACCACTTATGCTGTCCTAATATGTCAACCGTACATGTAGTTAGCTGGAAATATCTTTATCATATTTATTATCAATTCTTTAAGCTCCCCTGGTGATAAAAGAGATAAACTAGTCAACTTTCATTAAAGCAAACCCTGATATATCGTTGCTTCTTCTTCATTCCTATGTTAGTCATCATGCTGCCAATTTAAAAAGAAAAAATAATCAATCCAAGATTGAAATTATTCTACAATGAATGAAAAGCAATATAGGGCAAAAAAGGCCCAGACCACACTCAAACCTTAACTTATCTGCACAGCATTTCTATTTTCACATGTTAAAACCTTCCAGGTAACAGAAACACATGTAGATCTGCACTTTGCTCCATTTGACGTTAGCAACCAATACCGACATAGTTTGATAAAACTGCAGCCTGACAGTGTGTAGCAAACATGCCAAAGATCATCAAAATTTCATATTTCATACAGCTTGCATAAAAACTGTTCAAAGAACAAAAAACATGACACAAGTTTAGTTTAGATATAACATTTGTATCAGCTAATTTTATATCATCAACAAATTTTCTATTAATCTGAATATAAAACTACTGGGTGTATACAACATACCTAGAGCATTAGCTTAAATAATAGAGACATATGTACAATACTATTCAACAAAAGGTTTGATATTGTTAAAATAGTTCTTCAAATATTGTGTATAAGAGAATGCAAGAACAATCGGCCCAATTCCCCATATAGCTCAATAGTAAACAATTGCCTTGTATAATTCATTAATAAACAATTCTTTCATAAAGTAAATTATCAACAACCTTTTGTCATATCATCACGGTATACCAGTTACACTTTCATCTCTTCAGAAAACTTCAATATTTTTAGAAAAAAAAACAAAAAAACAAACTCAACAAAACATGACTGATTCATGTACTGAACAAAACAAAGATAGCTAAAAGAGTGTCTACAGAATCCTAGATTGGCAGCATATAGCTTCAAACAAGAACAGAAAATTGCTATAAATGAGTCTGCTACATCTGGCAGAACCTAAAATAAACTATGGAATCCTCAACAGAGAAGACATGCTCACAAGATGTACACATTACCTTCCTTTTCCCTCATTTTTATTTTCTTCTTATCTCTTTTTGTCTCGCCATCAATTTTTCCTGCCATATCTCTGTAGTCATCATCATCTTTACTTTACAAACTTGCCCCTCTAGCTCTTTCATTTTCCAAGCCAACCTCTTTTACATTAACCTCTATAAATGGCACAATTAAAGACCATTTTAATTTGTTACGTTCACAATCTCATTACTTTGTGCAATGAACAATGATCTCGTCTTCAATTACTGATAGGTAGTTTCTATCTTCAAATGATCTTATAAATGTGGCAACAACTACTGCAAATTAGCTCATTTTTTTCCTACACGAGTAATGAATAAGATTTTGATTTCTAAATCCACAACAGCACCAAAGATCTTCTAACTATAATTGCATGTTTTACTTTCTGAATAATTTTATGAAGTGACAGAGCAAAGCAACATTACTAAGACAAAACTTGACACGCAGGATAAAGAAATCATTAAAAAAAATTCAAAACCCTTTTAAGATATATAAATTATAATTCGTGACTTGACTTGCTAAATCATTTTTTTGTTTCGTTATCTCCATTTCCAATGCCATTTTTTTTGTATGACAAAAGCAAAAATAGCATGGCTGTTTGTACAGACCTCATCTTGGACTCCGAGAATATTTATTGTATGGTGTGTGTGTGTGTGTGGTAATTTAATTAACATTGCATTTTACCCACTGTGATCCCACTGATTTCTAAAGGTGTCAACGAATTGACAAAAAAAACTTGATTATGTCCACACTTTCGACATTTACCCTTGTCATTCTGTATACCATGTCTATGTTTCATGGTATGACACAACAAAGCTATCAAAGCTTCTTTGAGTTGGGTGAACTTCAATGAGCATTCTTTGCATGCTGTTGTGTGTTTAAAAAAAAAAAAAGTGTGTCTTTTCCTTTTTTTCCCCTTTGAATATTATTTTAAAAAATTCATTTAGTGGGCAAACTTACAATGCTGGGATGCTGTTAATTTGCAAATACCTATAGGACGTTTTCTGCAAAATTTAAACATCACACCACTGGGAATCAGTGTTATATGCCAGCCTTTAGACAAAAAAGTAGCTTTGTAAAATTTAACTACACCTACATGGGTTAGAAAAAATGTATGTAATGCTGAAATAAATCCGTTACTTTTTCACTTCTTTTTTTCTCCCCTTATAACATAATATAGTTTAGATTCTATTTGAGGTATAAATCAATAGAAGACTCATGAAAACTGAAACAAAAACATTTAAAAACTGAGGTGAAACTGTGGAGAAGGTTGGCAAATGTACTCAGCAGCAGGCTCAAATCACACACACACAAAGCAACAAGAAAACAGGCTGGAGTCTCTGATCTCTCACTCTCTCGTTCTGTCCCTCTCGCAAGGTATGAAATCTTTGATGTCAACGGTGGAAAACTTGCCGGGGAAGTCTGTGCAGTGTTATATCTCATCATCCTCCGTGGGCGGCCACCCTCGGCGGTGTCGACACAAGGAAATCTGGCAGCTCCTCTGGCATGCTATGCTTGGACTGCCTGCTACAACTGTCTCTATCCTATCATCGAATCATGGTAACTTTAGTAGTACGGGAGAGCGGCACCGATCTGCAAGAAAATAAAAGAAATGTGTTACAGTCTTGGAGATCAAATCCCCATCATCAAAAACCTGCAAACCTACACAGTTAGTAAGGGCTGCATGAACATTCTTGTCCACTATATTTACTAACAATTCAAAACATTCAAAATTTATCCTTTGAAATCATCAAGGTTTGAGCAGACACTAAGTAACATTTGTAAATAATTTAGTGCCTGTTGTTCAGCCACTGCTTTCTACAAATGTCTATGAAAAGAACATAGACAAATGCATATGATACCACTCTATCTACTGTATATCAACACTACAAACATACACGTACACAAACAAAATCTCTCCTAGGAATAGACATCAAGTTCTCATAGTGATCATGAATGGACTTTGGAATGAAGGTTATATAACAAGTCCAGCATGTTTATCTAACCTGGATAGTCAAAACAACAACAACAACAACAACAACAACAACAACAAACAAAGACGAAGGATAAAATAAAAAAAATGGTCAATAAAATCACATCTGAAAGAAGAATTAGGAAGAACATAAAAAAAAAAAAAAAAAAATTAGTACAAGCTATAAATAGAGTTATGCTGAAACACCGCAACAATATGTGCAAAAGACATTTCTTTAAACCTCTGACATATAAAAATTTGGTACATAATGGCTATTCTAGACAGTATTATATGGTAACACACAATGTCAGAACATAACATGCCCATGTATACATATGTATGAAAATCAAACCAAAATGTTACAAATCTTTATGCAATCAAAGTTGCTCTAAGTGGAAATAACAACACATGTATGAAGATGGTCATAACAGAAATAGAACAAGAGCAAGCAGTGAACATAAAGTGAAAAAGACCTCTCGAAAGAGTGGCTAACATTTCTAAACACATTTAACATTTTTTATTTGACTATGTAAATATCTTATACTAAAGTCCTCCACATGATTATGCTTCCACTTTATTATCACTCTATTTTTTATTAAATCATAGAAATTAGAAGCAGATCACTTGACATAAAATCAATTTCTTACATTTCAGGCTGAGCAGCAAAGCTCCAAAGTTCTCCATTTGATAAATTCTGAATTTGAACAAATTTAATTAGCCACAGCCTTACTAACAAACATAAATCAACAAAAAATTTGCAAAATATAAAATAAGAGAAACAATGTTAACAAAAAAAAAAAAAAAAACAAGGCAAAGAGCCTTTGAGCCTCCACAAGGATAGATTATAATCCTATATCCATTCATGAAATCTCCCAGGATATCAACATTTCGCATATGAATAGATCTTAAATTAGTTAGTTAGGACTGGTAGGGTCTGAGAGTGAAGAGAACACACATACTGTGACCACTGTGGGAAGAAAAGCATGTGTGACAACAACTGAACAATCAGCTGTTTTTTTTCTTCAGTCAGTCAAATTATTTCTTGGGCTTGGCACATAAAGTGTAATAAAAGCATTGGGAAGAAGGGAGGAAAAAAAAAAATCACTTTGGCAATCTTAATTTAAAAATATACCAATCAAAATATTATGTGAAGAAATTTTCAGGACAAAAATTTTTTTTTTTCTTGTCATACAATGGATTTTTCAATATTATTTAATGGGTATGTTTTAAACAAAAAATTAAAGTTGAGCATTCTTTACAATGCATTTCTTAGCACACAATGAATTTTTTTATATTATCTATAGGTTATGTTCTGAACAAAAAGTAGAACATTCTTCTTTAAAATGTATGCTTTATTATACTTCATGTGACTGGCAAAGGGAAATGACTTGGCCAACTGAGAAAGATGTGTGGTATTTGGCAACCCTTAAAACGGTCAAAACTGAAAGTCACCAAACTAGGACTGGATGCCAATGTGCACTAGGCTGAAAACTGCAGCACTGCAAACTGGTCAGAGTGATATGATTTGACACCTCAAGCTCTCAATGCAGCTACCTGTCATGACGAGCTGAAATGTTTGCACTGTAGGCACCTGCGCCGCGGCAATTCTGTTTCTGCTGAGTGAGTGAGCTGGCATGCAGCACTTGCAGTGACTTGAGAGAGACACTTTTACATTTTCCACGATAAGTATGAATGCAAAAGGCTATCCTCCTACATGGCAGCCATGCACAGGTTTTTACACTTTCAACCCCTCAAACATGAGCTACGCAGCCCACGCAGTGTCAAACATCAAGGAAATCGTGAGAAGCAGCAAACAAATGCACAATAACATACTAATGCAAAGAAACAAAAAAAAAAAAAAAAAAGTAACATAATTATCACACAAAACCTATTACAATAATTTGTAGTCTTAAGTTTGTTTACACTATCAATTTATTAGTCATAAATGCAATTTTCCTATCACTGTAGATATCAGTTGTGGATTATATGTAAATTGGTTTGGATAAATTGTGAACCTATTTTTTTTTTTATTTTTTTATTTATTTCTGTTTGAGGAATATCTTTCTTTTGTTCTGTTTGAGGAATATTGCCAGTATAATTTGTCAACCAATGGTTTACACAGACAATCATACAAAAGCTGAATATGAGCCAAATATCTTTTTCACTAACAAAAAGATAAAACATGTATTCTAACATGATATGTTCTCAAACCTACATGGCATTATCACATTCAATATCATGATTACTGTACTACAGAATTTCTGATTGTACTGTTCAAATCTGTTTTTTAACAAGAGCAAAGACAAGTTATTTCTCTCAGTCTTATCATTGTTTGAATAATGCAAGCTGATTATAATTTTCAAATACTGTATGACTGATGAACAGGTCAAAACTACTCGTAAAAGATGGTACATAAACACAGCCAGCCATTACATTGTAAAAAGAAAAGAAGAAAAAAGTTGGGGTTTTTTTTCCTTTTTCGTTCCCGATTTTCTATCAATGAAATGTTTATTAGATCACAAATTTGATTACTGCTACATCTGAAAAGTAATATGATCTTCCTTATGTAAAGTAAACTGAGCATCCCAAGTTTTGTCACAGATAAGAGAGGTCTAGCCAACTGCATTCCCATTCCACCAATTGTTTGTGACATTCAAAAACACAGTTCTCAAATGACCGCATAACAACAGCGTGCCAGCATACAAAAACTAATGTTATTAAGTGCAGCAAACCCACTGCATAATGCCTGCCCACAGACATTATACTGACAAACTTTTTTCTTAACTGGAGATGGAATCACTGAAATTTATCTTTCCAGGTTCACCAAGTGCCAAATATTCTCAACATCTTAACATACATATTCAACAAATACCATTTTAGAAAAGAATCATTACATGCTGTCTCCTGAAGTGCAATATTATCCTATTCTGTGCTGTCAAAACTGGGAAATCCCGCCATATTCTAAGCATTATCTGAGCAGACTAAAAAGTGTCAGGTGGGATTTCCTAAAAAAAAAAAAAAAATCATTTCATTATATTAAAAAAAAAATTTAAATAAATGACAAATTAAAAAAAAAAAAGAAAAGATTATTCAATTTATTTTTTGTACTTTGCAGATTTTACTGTTTGTAAAGGGAATTAAAAAAAAAATCCTAAATGAACAGTAGTTCGTTTTTAGAAGGAAATTTATTCTTTGTGTAGCTTTGGGAATGGGATGCACAAATTTTCATCCACAGCACTAAATGAGTTCACTGACTGATTAATATTCCACCAACTGCTCCTACTGAAGAAATTGAAAAAAAAAAAAAAAACCTTCATCTAAACCTGTGTGGACATGAGCTACCAAGAAAAATGTACATAAGGTGTTAATTATTATTTCTCTGGGGAAACGTGTACCACGAAAATGGTGATGATGTACTTTCACTAGAATCACACTGCCTACAGACTGTGCTTATTTGTTCAATTTGCAGTGATACATTACTCGAATCAATGCACCACTCTGGCATGGAATATAACTTCTTCTGATGACCCTAGTGCTTTGATCTCTGAAACAGGCAGTTTTGAAACAGCATTAACATACTGCACATCACACGGCACGCCAGCCTTTGTCAAAGATTGAAAAGCGTGATTTGATCAGAACTCATTCCTAGCAATCTGGTTCTACTGACAAAAAGCCCTGTGGCTATGCATGTTTTATCTGTCATACGAAATATTTCTCATCTAGCAATTTTCCAATTTTCAAAGCATTTCATGCACCTACTTAAAAATATTTCATAAGATAACATATAACACATTGTATTCAAATATTTTTTCCAAGAAATAATAATAAAGCAGAAGGAAAAACAAAAAAAAAATACAGCATCTATTTTTCTGAGCTTATATCATCTAAAAGAATGAGATTTTTCTGTATTATTCCTACTTTATTCCATGTATGAAAATGAAAAATAACTTACATTAACTATGAACTAAATCTTCCAGACTGTCTTATGTGAAAATAAGAACAAAATAAGAACTCATTATCCAGTGACCTGCACAACATAACTTCCATTTTGTGTAAATATAAGCTCTTGTCAACTTTTTCTGATGCTTTTTGTTGACAATAAAATCATTTCTCATCTGGACTTCATTTACTTTATTTGCGTTCATAAGCTTTAATCTTCGAGGAAATGTCAGAGCCTGAATGAATTTGGTCTAGTCTATCATATACAAGATTTGTTCATTTCACTATATTTATGGAAGGAGAATGAAAACAAAACAAAAAATAATATAAAAGAAATACTACAACCACTGCAAAGTGTAATCATTGCACAGACTTGGGTGCAAGGGGAACCAACCTGAAGAGTAAGTGGTTGTTCGACATCGTCTGTAGGGCGAGAATAGTAGGATTTTGTTTATTTCGCTGGCTACAACTGGAAATACGAAACAGTGCTAGTCTGTCTGGATCTTTTATCAGCCAGGAGTATTCTAGATCTACATTTGGGACAAGCTTGGATGTATCTGAATGTATCCCTTGCTTTTATATGAAGCAATGCCAATTACTTTTTTTTTTATTACCAGACTATCGCAATGCACGATTCCATGATTTTCCTTATTCAGCCAAACCTAGGTAACAGACCTCTGACTAAAACTTCAAATTAATCTTCAAAGAAACATCTTTAACGATCCCTACACAAAATGAAACTGAAGTAAGACATCATTGAAAAATAAAAATAAAATGTTTTGATGATATTATGTTATTTTTTCTTAAATCTATTGAGGGAATTTCCATTTAAGCATTACCTTCCAATGAAAATTGTACAGACAGCCTCAAGCAGCTCTCTTCAAAATGATTCTAGAATGATTCAAGCAGGAAATATATTGTTATCTCCCATTTTGTCTCATCAAGTTTGAAGTTACCACTCAAACAACTAATTTTTTTACTACTTTCATTTTCAAGGCAGTTCAAGTATCGACTCCTGAAGGAAATAATGAACTTTTATTCTTCTCAATTTGATGACAGTTCTAAGCATGGCATGTAGTGAATAATGTCTATGATTACAATATAGCACATGAGTGCTGATCTTTACAGAATTCTAGTGTTTTCTTTACCAGTGGGTGGTCTGATTGAAAAACACCGTATCTAAGATTGTTAAGTAAATCAAGGCCTGTATATTTCATTAACAAGCAAAATATATAGACAACATCTAGAGTGTCAGTTGCATGCAGAGGTGAAAATATTATTATTTTCATTGCCACAGTTATATAAGTTGGTATGCTCACTTAAGTAGAAAAAATATTTAGAAAAACAAATAACACATTAATTACAATTAACCACAACAGTGAAAAAAGAAATGAAAAATCCAGCTAACTACAAACCATGCCTTTTGGATATTGGAGAATACTGGTTGTAGAATACACAAAACAGGATATGCTGTAGTAAGTTCAAACATGAAAATCATCTCTGGTGTTTTTGGTATTGTGTTTCTGACTGTAATGTATGATTTGATTTGATGAGAAGAAACACCAGGCAGTTATCAATATCTAAATTTATCATCACCATCAGGGCAAAAAATTTCCCTACTATGTTATCGTGCATTTCTGATCCGACAATTGAGACTTTCTGGATTCAATGGATGGGTGCTGTGTAGATGCTTGTCTTTACTGACTTACCCCTATCACAAGTATGTTAAAAAAAGCATGGCAAACACATTTCCTTCTCCGACTAGATTTCACTACTCTATCATTATGTTGTACATGTGCTATATTTTTAGTACTTCTATTTTATGGTACAAGACAAGCAAGATAGGCTATATTTCTATGTATGCATTGGAAGCTGTAGACTGCTCTGCACACCACACAACTGCAAAACATGATACTATTCTTTGAGAGAGGAGATATCACACTAAGAACTATGACAAATGCCTGGACAAATGTCAAGCACTGAAGTACTACACACTAAATGATGGTGCTGAACTCCTGGTCCATCACATTTCTAGCCTGTCATTTCTGACAGCCAACTGAATGTCATTGGAATTCCAGGATGTGTTACCTCCTCTGACAAATACACAGCTCAACCTTTGAGTATGTGGATGGTTAAGTAGTTGTGCCGCTACAATGAAAAGATCTCAGTGATGGGGGGTGTGATGCCTTATAGTCTTTCTAGCCACCAGATTTAATCTTCATACATATTGCGAAAAATATCTTATGAGTAGATACATAAATGGGGACAGTTTCAAAACTAAATATCTGCACTATCCTCATGGGTGACCAAATAAATACATTCTGCATTCATCCTTTAAATATCTTCCACTGTATGACCATTCAAAAGAAACTAAAGGCTTTTCTACCCTTTTTGGCTGGTTTGTAAAACTGAGTGAAATGTACCAAGACTTCATAAATAAAGCTGAGCTTGCCCAGTGATGACTATCAGCATCATCATTGCGTCAATGATATAATACTTCATTTACTATTATCTCCTCTAATCCAGTCACACAATATGCATTTTTTTTTTTTTTAGCACATCTATTAAAGCCAAATGAAAAATAAGTATAGCATTTTTATTTTTTAAAATCTAGAACTATAGTTTTGCCTGAACTGGTTGAGACTATAGGCAGGATAAGATTGGGTAAAAAAGTGGATGACCAGGACTGCATGAAAACTTGCTGACTTACAGTGTGGTTGGATCGCAAGTGGTATTTGTAAGGCCAAGATGAAGAAGTATTGGCAGCTGTGTTATAACGGTTGTCTGCAGATGTACCCGTCACACTAAGGCTGAAGTCCAATGCTGAATCACCAGCCAAGTGAGATGATGTTAGGCTAATCGAATCAGAGTAGACAGCGAAAACAAACATGATTAAGCACTTCTCTGTAGTGCATCTCAGCCTAACTAAGAATGTGCACATAAGAACAAGACATGGCAAGAGGCGCATTGCCAAGTCAAGGAAGAGCCAGCCAGGACAAAACAGGGCCAGTTCACAAAGGGGATGTCCATCCTTGGCAAGTCTCCCTCATAACTGGACTGGACTTGTGAGCAGCTTTAGTACCATATTCTCTCTTCTGATGTCCATCACTAAGGTAGGAAACTTTCTGATAACAGCTGGCAACACATTTATCTATGTTACAATTTTCTGTTTGATAAGACACCATCACCATTTCAACACATACATGCAAACTAATAGTTTATCTACTGTTGATGACACAAAGAGGTTAGTGCTAATCACCCACCTCCTCCTCCTCATCATGTTAGATGTCTATAGTTTCATAATGTTTCTGAGATAAAGCAAATGAAATTAGCCCTGACTGCCTCCATTAATGACATTTAACACACATGCAATGTAATACCGAAGCTATGCTACTCCTGCAAGCAGTCCATCTTCTGTCATGCTGCAATAAATTGGTTTTCAAATGTACTCTGTATAAGTATCATAGTGTTTCCTTTTTTTTTTTTTTTCTCAAACCAAAGAGAAAAAAAGCACAACAAAATGAACGAACATCAAGAATCAAATTAAAATACTGAATCAATCAGTGCCAATTTGCCTTTCAAAATATTCTAAGCATGATAACTGTTCAGGGTTACAGCACAGTTCAGAGACTGTAATGAACAAAACTTTCAAATTAAATCCTTTGAATTATTACAAATCATTCACTCATTACCCTGCCTCAAATTGTCTGGCAGTTCTATGCTTATAATGCACTATGAAAACCAAACTGGAAAAAGACAGTGTGAAAATCTGCCCGAGAGAACAAAGATACGTTTAGCTACAAATAAAACTAGATTTCAAAAATTTCCTCAAAGCATACAGCTGTGCTACTTTCACAAGATGGTGTAATCAGTCCAAAGCAAATTAGAAACAATTAATTAAGATTTATTTGATATGATCTATTAAAAGAAAGCTATGGGCATGCTAAGCTGTAGAACTTTTATTTTAAAACCTTTCATTCCAACATACAAATCACTGTCTTCCAATACCATAATTCTTGAAATGAATTATCTGCTAGACTTTAAATATCTGTACCAACATCAAATAGAACAATGAATATCCGAAGGGGTTTAAGGCTACTGAAACAATATTGTAAATCATGCAGGGCATTAATCTAATCCACAAATATTTTCTATGGGATTTAATCCAATCAATTTCATAGTCATGATATATAAAAAGAATCATCTGCAATTTCATCGTCTAAAAGCCTCTATTGTTACAAGATGAAAGAAACAATAGTAGTGTTTCCTCAGAATTACTGCACAGCTCACACACTCTCTTATCAGTCAATCAGTTAAGTATGCAATAAACAATAAGTCAAATCTTCTGCACATGTCACAGCTAGCAAACTGAATGAAAATCATGTCACACCATTCACAACAGCATGTATCCAATGAATAAAACAGGATGAAAAGCAATGCCATGTGAGCAACAAATCACAGCGAACTACAACCCACAATACAGGGCAGTTCTAGCTAACTACTAAGCTCTAACGATTATATTCATAGCATAAAATGACATCAAAATTAAACCAACAATCAATAACTTCAGTGTCATATGTGAAGAACTGCCAAGCCAATTGAAGCTATGAATGTATATCACTGTCATGAGAACGAGAAAAAAACAACAAAAAAACAACAACAAACAAACAAACCCAACAGAACACAAACAAAACCCACACAAAAATGGGTAGTGGTAAAAATAGATCCAACTAATTTGAAACCAACAGATTAAAATAAAACAACATGTATACTAATCAGAAATTAAGGGAGGTTTTCAGTCATTATACGGCAAACACTAAAAACAAGGATAAAATCACCAAAGATCTGCAGAAAACAAAACAGACATATAGACAGAAACTGTCAGAAATGAAAACAAGTCTCCTAAAACAAATGGAACAACATGCAAAGTAAGAATTTACAAGAATTTCTTCATCCCCCCCCCCTCCATTTAATTGTATGTTGAGATCCAACAAAATGCAACTGGGGAAACAACAAAATCTCAATTCTGACTGCAACACTGAACCTTCTCCTTGCCTGAAATATTATCCATCCTCCCGACTCGGATAGCCCAAATCAGAAGAGAAAACTTGTTCGTAAGGATGAACAGGTGCAATCCTGATAGAAATAATTATAATAACATTAGCCAATCGCTCATTACCGATCAAATGCTTATCAAACTGATGAACACCTGCCTTCTAAGAAAATCAGTCAGATACAAACTGCTTCCTTTAATAAAGCAAGGCTTCTCATTTTTAAGAGGCAGGATGAAATGCTTTCCATAAAAAAAAGCCAGGCAGTTTCCAAATCAAATATTCCATACTAGGTGCTGTTAGTACTTAATACTATTACCACATATTGAGCCAGTTTCATGTAACACCAAATAAGGGGTGAAAGAAAACCAGGCAAACCTAACACTCAGAACAAAAACTTCTAACACAAAGCATGCTTTGATGAAGCATAGAATACAAATTCAAAACAAAAAGTATTCACACAACAAATGCTTATGGACTATCACAGGACATCTAGCCATAAATGA
Source organism: Peronia verruculata (assembly GCA_038406235.1). Taxonomy (NCBI): domain Eukaryota; kingdom Metazoa; phylum Mollusca; class Gastropoda; order Systellommatophora; family Onchidiidae; genus Peronia; species Peronia verruculata. Next base: position 2,903,481 of record JBCAUA010000016.1, on the reverse strand, counting down.
AGACAGTGTTAGAATGAAAGTTTGTCAGAAAAGTCCATTAATTTTCTTTCTCTTCTTTTTTTTTTTTTTAAAATGTATCTGTGGTTGTCTTGAGGACTTTTTTTTTCTCTTCTATCACTACTGTTACTGTATTGGCCTTTTTTGTAATACCCGAGAAGGCAAAGGGGATGAGTGACAAAGGAAGGGTGATCCTGTGTGAATGAGCCAAAGACGAAATACAAACATCATAGTCTGGAACAACAAAAGTTTTTTTTTAAAAGGACAATATACTGTGCAGTGAGTACTGGTTAAGAGTGGCACTGGGTCTCTGTGAAGTTGGGTCAGATTGTGTGAACTGAGCAGGAAGGTGGGCCTTGCATACATACAAAAGAGAAGCATGCAAAAGAAAAGCTCAAGAAAGGATTCATTAAAGAAGAGAAACACCTCCCATACATAGTGGTAATCTCATGTTGCCCTTTAAGGACAGTGACCAAGGTTGCAAATTTATATTTTCAGAGAGCTCATCCCAGAAAATACCATGCTTTCATCTTTTCACTCCAACTATTGCCTTTGAGAGGCTTATCAAATGTTCTGAAAATCAATAAAAAGACAAAGTCTCATATGACAATGGTCCCCAGAAGTTACAATGGTCAAGACCCAATGGCTGAATAAATATGTAGACATGAAATCTAAGCTGTAGCAGTTTATACTGTGGATAAAGTTCTATAACTTCGTTGTTTGAAGCTGAATTTTGCTATCACCCTGAGTGACCACAACCTGTTAAGGCAGTCTATACCTAGCTGACATAAAAATTCAAGATTCTTTCTTGTCCATGCCATGTTCTACTATACCTGTATTCTTTTGATCCTTCCCCACAGTAAATTCAGAACTTCAATAAGCATACTTAATACCTTATGTAACAAAAAAATTATAGTTCAAATTACATAAACATATTTCTTTTTTAAAAATACTCCAAGTTTAAGTCTTTCTATGAGGCACCACAGACAATATCGCCAAACAGCGTAAAGCACAAACTATTTAAACAGTCTTTGGGATTTGCGTATGAAATAAGAGCCATTTATATAGAGAAGCTCTTCTGAAACAGCCTCATCTACTGCTACCACCAACTCTAAAAGAGCATCTTGACAGCTTGACAATACTTTTAGAAACTGACTGATTTACTCATGTTTTTTTTTTTTTTTTTGTTCCTGACTTTTCAAGGACAGTTCCAAACATTTCCAAAATTTAAAGATTAATTTTTTTTCCCAGGAAATTTCAAGACACTCTAACACCAGATTGTACAAATAAACAGAGCAACTCTGATCTATCAGACAAAGTGAGGAATGAGCACAGCATAAGAGGCACATCAAAAATGTTTGCAAGTGGAAATAACTATCAAGCTTGTCTCAGTGCCAACAGCTTCAGGCCAGAAACATGGCAAAGATCATTACCACAGATTTAAAAACAAAACAAACAAAAAAGCACAAAAAAAAAAAAAACCCTACTCACTCACTTCTACTCAAATAAAAAACATGTTTACAGAACACAGATATTATATCAAACCAGCCTATGTGTACAACACATTTGTTACGATTAATGAGGACCAAATGTTATAACTTTACTATTGAAAAAATACTTATGATTAAACAAAAAGGGAAAGAAAGATTTTTACAAAAAAGAGAGAGAGAGATGGAGAAAACAAAAAAAAAAAAAAAAAGAAAAGGCACAACAAATGATGGGTGTGGGAGAAGATGTACATTGTATTTCAAGCTTTTTTTTTTTTTGGTTGACCTCAGAAATTATAATATTTACAAAAAAACAAAAACAAAAATAAAGGGGTCACAGAAATCAGGAGGGCACCATTATGTAATGCAAACGCCCATACCTGGAGTTAAGATTCTTCCTTAGACTGTAAGCTTGTTTTCTGGGTAAAACAAGTGGTGATATCAGTTCAGCAAACTATGGCTGACACATATGTATTATAAACATGTGTAATCAAGACAATGAAACACACTGAATGTGTGGAATCTGACTGGATCCCACTGTTAAGGAAGTCCAACGAGGAAGGAACTTGAGATCAATATACTTGTCAGACCGCAAAGTTTCAAGGTATTTCTTTGAGAAAAAAAATCTACTCCTAAAAATTACGTAGCTTTCTCTCTCTTGCAATGCACACTACTATTCCGATCCTCATTTCGCATCCCAGCTTTAAGACTAACATGCACCACCTGGATTCTGAAATTGCATTGTGAACAAAGACACAAAGCAACTTGTTTTTCTAACCAGGGATGCACTGCACTCTCCTCCTGTCATGCTTAGCATTGTTGTCACCCTCATACGTTGTACAGCAAATGATCCCTGCTGTTTGAACTGTTCACAACACAATGAGTTCCACAATGTAAACCAAAAAGCCGAGTGCCTCCATCATGTGACAATTCACAATGTTAAACCAAAGCAATGATCGTCAACATGTGATCGCAAAGAGATTCTTCACGGATCCATTCCACTGTAGGGATGTATAACCAACAATCGTCCATCACACTGATTAAGAAAACTGAGAACATCTGGCAAGCTATACAGCCATTAACACATTTACACATATATGTAATTTTAACAGCTAATGATTGCCTTTTGCATTGTTAGATGAGTATTATTAGACACCACATTTTGTTTTTAAACCCCTAAATATAACTGATAGCACATGGTGTTGCACAGCTGTAACTGTACTTTAATGTGCTGTCAGACAATAAAAACCCAATACATTCCCATTTTTGTGATGACAATCTAAATTTGTGCCAAATATCAATCCATCGCACTATCACGTCATCATCAACTGTCATAAACTCACAAAATCCGCCGTTAATGTGGACAGAAATGTCAGGATCATCTTATTGGTGTCACTGTCAAACTCTGATACACAAAACTTGCAAGTCGCTGACAATCTCTGGACAAAACATTATCAAAGACAAAGAGAACAAATCCCAAGAGATAAAAGGACAAAAACCTTTGATTTCTTATATTGTTCAGACAAGACCTGTAAAAAATAGCATATATTTTCTCCTTTTTTTTTTCAAAAGAATAACTACAGATGGCTTGGATCTTGACGAATACCACTTTACAAGACAGCTTCAAACAAAACACCCACTTGTATTTCCAGCTGTGTAAAAAATTTCCCAGTTTAACACAATGCCAACAAAGACTGATTCTAACTTCATTTGTACACTAGCATAAAAGAGAGTCAGGGTGAAGAACCGAGAGACAGTTTTTTTCATCATTTCTTTGCATTAGTGACTCTACGACTGCACTACATGTTCTTCATTGGTTGGAATTTATAACAAAAGCTGATAGTACCGCTAAGTCATTTCATAAGACCATGAATCACCTGCTGAGAGACTGAAACTTGGCAGTCTGACAAATATGTTGCAAAGGCTTTCAAAATTTCAAAAGTCTAGCCTATGCTTTGGTTAAGACTAAAGTGCAAAGAAACAAAACAAAAAAACTACAAATCTAAATGAGAGACAAAACACAAGACAATTTATCCCCTAAAATCTTTACCATCTCATTATGGTATATTTCCATGGTAATACATTACTGCTATTGTATTGGAGCTAGCTGTTTGTCTTTGCTCGAAACACATAACTTCTCACTCAAAGAGTATTCAGTTCAATATTCATCTTTAACAAGTATATAAAGCAAATAAAACTATAGAAACAAATATTTACTGAAAGTTTAGATTTTCCACAGCAGTTCTATATTCTGCATAACATCCTTGTCTGAAGAACAATGGCTTCACAAGTGATCAGTAAACGAGCATCACAAAATCTATATAGGCAGGTAAAACAAGTCATTTTCCTGAGATTACATTTCACAAGAGATTCATTTACCCTTTTATATCCTTTCTTTTAGCAGAACCTTTGCACAAAAGCTCCCTTGTGCAAATTTGTTGCCCAGTGCAAATAAAAACAAAGAAAATTCTTCCCCTTTGAATTTCACCTTTCTTTTTGCTGTCTGCACTATGTCCGGAAGAATATATCTTACAAGCAAAATCAATTTAGGTAACATGGGTAACCTTTGTTTCATTCAACTGACATATTCACCAAGTATCCCCTTTTGAAAAGTTTTCACCATTAAGAAATATGGAGGGATGAAAAAGATGAAGGATTTTAAAAAGAACCTACAGAAAAAACACGTTATCCAAAAGATTTCCATGAAGATCTTGATTGAAAGAACAAGGTTGAATCAAGAGAGAGTAAACAATTCCAAAATACACACTCAAAAGTTTGTAAGGAACAGTATTGGTGAGAAGAGACATGAGGTTAAACAAAGAGGCAACTGGCAGATAATTACAGACTCCATGGAAAATTTCTACTTTTGGCACAATTATGTTTCATATTTTCAGATTGCAGTTTTTCACAAAATCTTTCTGGCAATCAGGAGGAATTGTATAAACTTCTAACTACAAACTATCTCAAGATACAAAAACCCCACAAAAATCAGAACAAGACCCTCTTCCAATAAATATACAGCACTTGTGCCTTGAAAGACTGCTGTTCACTGGTTCAGACACCAGTGAATTCAGTGCCAAGTTGGAGGTAATTTGGCAACAGCTGTACAGGAATTGATCGATATATTACTCTAAGTAAGCTTAACTGATAACCGTGTATACAAAATCTACTAATAAGCCAATGCATTGTTCTATGAAAGTCTAGCTTTTACTTGCGTAAATAAGATCTACAAGAAGTGGGAGACAATGAAAAAAAAAAAAAAAGAAAAGACTGTTGCAGATTTTTTCTCAGATGACCAACCTTTTCCCGCTGGCCCCAGCAGCGGCTGCCCCATGCCGGAGAACATGCCTCTTGCTGGCCAACACCCCAGAGGAGGTATTGCTAGTGTTGTTACTGGAGGTATGACTGGAAACTTTGGAGGATTTAAGAGGAGACATGATACCCTGTGCACTTTTGCTGCCTGTTTGCCGTGAAGGCTGGGTGGTCGAGCGCTTGTGGCCTTTCATTTCTTCATAGCTGCATCCCACGGCCAGGTTGCAGGCAGCGTAAGGAAGGGGAGGGAGGGATTCAAGTTTTTGGGCATTTTATTAGAGTGGGATATGGTAAGGGAGCAGCAGTCAAATGCAGGAAGAAGTGGGTAGCGTGGAAAGAGAAAGAAAGAAAGAAAAAAAAAATGTTTGTTAGTTAAAGACAAAGTTCATCACCAAATGGGTAAATATAAAATATTTATGCATAAATTAATTCTTCAATAAATACTTGTGTTGTAGATATTATATGCTGTTTAGTTCTGTTTTGAAAAATTAATAGAAAAAGAAGATCCTTTCCATTTTTATATGGTTAAATATTTAAAATTCTGAGACCTCTGATGACTGATGCTTTGAGAATACTTATGAGTCAGACCGGGCTGAACTGCTTGAAAATCTACTGCAAATGAAAATGTAAAATATCACAAGCTATGCACTCTATGCTGATTCTTGGGTTTAGCTCCCAACCAATTCAAAAATTCCAAATAATAGCAGTGGGTACTATCCACAAGAACATGATAAAAAGTTATTTTCTTGAATTAAACCAGAATTTGTAAATCAAAGAACAAATAGGTTTTATGCTATGGTTTCAAATAAACATGAATTAAGAAATTCAAATATAACAGTAGTAGCTGGAGACAATTTTTTTTTAAAAATCTCTTCACTGGTATTTTTAACACAAATCAAAAAGGTGATGATATATTTATTTTTTGAAATGAACTAATAAATCTTATTTTCCAATCACAATTCATAAGAATGTCTACGCTACTGACAGTGGAGGAAAAATGTGTCCATTTGATCAGTGAAAATAATTTTTAGTGGAGGATAATATGGAACTTCTCAAAATGATCATGAGGGTATCTGGAGCAAATTTAAATAAACACAGTTGGAGAAAACCAAATATGCATGCACTCAGTTATTCATGTCTTCATACCAGTTCTCACAGGACATGCTGAAAAAGGGAGGGATCAAGGTGAAACCTCAGGTTCGTGAAATGGTGAAAATTAATTTCTTTATCTGATTACTTCACATTCAGCTTTCCTGCACAATCAATGCAGAAACAAGGTTAATCCAGGAAGTGTTGAAGAACCTATCTGGTTAAAACTTTACTCATTATCCTTCGCAGCTGACTCACTTTCCAAGGAAGATACAATATGGTGGCACTGTGTACATCTTAAATAGTTGTTTAGACCAGAACTGCCAATTTCTGTACACAAAGAATAAACAATGTTCATCCTGACTTTTTGTCGGTTATATCCATTAACGAAAGAAATAATTGTATATGTAAGTTGCCCTGTCAGAACTTGATTCATATCCCAGATAGACCTGAATACTTACACAATTGCTCCTGTGGTAGCCGATCGCGTGTGTTTGCCTCTCAGGAGCTTCAGCTGATTGAGTTTATCGCCCTGAGTTTCCACTCCTGAGCTCCGTGTCACAGGCCCGGAGTACTGCTGCTGGGATGAAAGAAAGAAAAAAGACATTATCAAATACTTGGATGGCAAAACATTCATCTGCCACTGCATTGTGAACAGCTATTTGTCAAGCACTTGGGTGACATCCCCCTGATGTCAGTTTCATTACAGTTGTTGGTGCCGGTGGATTGTGAAAACAGCTGTACTTTGCCGTAACATCACCACTCATAGTGTGCAGAAATATTCATGTGTTTGAAATGACCTCTTTTCACCCTACAACAGTATTGCCTACCTTCCCAACGATCAGAGGAGGGAGAGCAGATTTTTTTTTTTTTTTTTTTACTTTCTGAGTTAGTTATCAGTTATAGATCTATGTCTAATATTTGAAGACATTTATACAAAGTGACCAAGAGGACAATGATGAACGTTAGTGTAAAAAGTTATGACAACACAGCCACATTATTTACAAAACCTTTTGATTTTACTTACATTCTCATAAAGGCTGCTGTAGCGATTGTCATTTTCTAGTGTGTCATCAATGCGCATGTCATCAACACCTGACATGAGTTTTGACACAGAGCTTTGTCTTTCTCTCTTGGGCTTTCCATGCTGTTCTCTGTATCTGTCGCCCAGGCTCCAAAGCCAGGCCTGTTTTCTGGTCAGCAAAGTAAAATTTTTATTATTATTCAAATCCCAAGGATACACGGATGAACGATAATGAAATTATGGCACGCAATAACCAACATCAGAAGAAAACTAGAAATTCTGTCATTTGAGATTTTATTTGATCTCAATGGATCTGACTCACACAAATAACTGATAACGCAATAACGATAAATTTACCTTTCAAAAAATGTGTTCTCATGTTTAACGGAAATATACAAGAAAACTGAAATTCTGGCAAATGGTGCTATGGAAAATCACAACTTGTTTGAATATAGACTCATGTGATATGATTCCTAATTCTCAAAGATAAACTTCATCACTGTTCTAGCTTCTTGCATCTACACTGTTTTCATCAGAATAACTTGAGCATATGGGGAATATGCGATCCTTACTCTTCTAGAAAATTCTGTTGAGGCCCAATCACAGAACCTGGTCGACAGATCCGACACCATGCAATGGACTCTGCTGCTGTAAATTTGTAGTGTTTCATGAGGTAGCATGCTATCAATGTGCCTGTCCTGCCAAGTCCAGCTGTAACAAACAATGACAAAAGAAACTTTTTTTCAAAACTCGAGCATAACAGAAGTAACAAAGTTGAGTATTTATAGCCTGAACCTCCCAGATTCACTCAAAATTATGCTCCTGTTTTAAGCTTTCTTTCAACATAAATGTTAAAATACATTACTTTCCCCAATGATATTGGTGATTAAAAAGAAAACAAAACGTTTTCTGAGAACAAAATAAAAAAAAAAAAAGAAAAAAGAAGACATCAATAATAGGAATTTCTTTCAAGACAAAGATGATAAAAAATACATCAGTGAAAGTCTTAATTCTTTTCAAAGAAATGTGATCTGGCTAAGGTTCAGGTTCAAAAACTTCATATTAAGATTCATGAGGAAAAATCCATGGTGCTATGAACTGTTATCAGTAACTACTTGACAATCACACCATATGTGTTCAACTGATACCTAATACACACTGCACACGCCTTAAATGATCTATCACTAACACTCCACAGATATCTGTTTTGCTGTATTTATAAATGAGTCTCTTTTCAAACCTTGGGAAATATTACATTTTTTTGTGTAAAAATTGTCATGCTTTTTTCCGTAATCAAGGTTCAAAGTGTTCTCAAAATTATTCCTGGTTTGAAAAAGAGCTGTAATCATGCTCGTTAATAAGATGGTGGGGGAAGAAAAAAAGAAAACAGTATGAAATTTCACACTCACATTTCCTGAAAGTGTATTTATTTCTAAGTGCATCATGTCAAAAACTTTCCCAGCTTTCCTACTTTATGTTTGAAAAAGTACTGCAGGAAAATAAAAAGGTAGTAGAAGCTACATGGGATGTTACTGGAAGCTTTCTGACAACTGTGTTACTGGACTTCACAGATCCTGACCTTTCTCTACTTTTACAGCCACCACATTCCATCTACATATTTCTCTTGGTTGTAACATTCAGTCTAAACTAGTCTAGTTTTAACTGCAACTGTTCCAGTTTTTCCATATTTGCAATGGACTGCATAGAACATAACCAGTCTATTTTAGCTCATAGCTGTGTCAGTTTTCTCTACCTTTGCAATGGACTGCTACAGCCCCATCTGTATTTTCTGAGAGATCAAGGAACGCCTTGACAATGGCTTCACTAGGGACACTGCCATCAATGAAGAACAAGTCATGATGATCAAATCCTCCGTCGGTAAACCGCCGGGCATCATAGATCTTCTTGTTGAGCCTCACAATACAGGTGACATTATGCTTCCTGAAGTAGGGGAAGTAAGCCTCTGGAGCATGCAGGGGATATCCTGAACAGAAAGATTGATGAAGAGATGACTCTCAATAATTTGGGTTATCGGTTCATTATCACATTGCCTATCCAGCAAGTATTTTGTGCAATGAAGCTGTCAGTAAAACCTGAAAAAAAGCAAATCAACTGAAGGAATGATTTTTTCCCACACAAAAGCAGAAAATCAAAAAAGGTAAGCAAACTGAATATTTTTTCTAACCTTTTAAATACAATGTCCAGAAAATTAAACTTGCAAGAAAAGTACCATAATAAAATACTCAGAGGATATTTTCACAGAGGTGATCTGAATTAATAACTGAACTCCAGTAGTATGTCATGAAGACGATAATAAGCTCTATAATAACAGTAAATTTCGTACATAACATTCTCATTTCATTCCAATGCAAATTCATGCTCTAGTACCATAGACAGTAGTAAAAAATTATTCATGATGTAAAGGAACAAAAAAAAATCAATTTAAAAAAAAAAAAAAAGAATGAATGAAAAGACTAAAAATGAGGATACTGTCATCCACTACTGATGCAGTCATGAATTCAATTTTTTTTATGTAACTTCAGCTAAAAATCTTTCAAATGCACTGCAATTTTCATGAGCCTGCTTAGCACTTCAATCATGCCTTAATCATTGATTTTTATTATTATTTTTTTTTTTATTAACTGAAATGACAAATGGTGACAACTAAAGCATTACTGCAATTATCACCAAACCCTCAACTCATTTAAAAAGAACTACTCCTTTTATTATTTTTTTAAGTTTCCACCTAAAATTTCTTGAAGCTCCCATTTTGGGTAATGGGTTAAAGAAGCAAGAAATATATTATTTTCAGTCATCTGTCACTTACAAAAACACAGCAAACCGTTAGTCTTTAATTTATCATGTTATAACCCATTCATGCTATAATAATATTTGCATAAGTTAATAGATAATGCTTCCACTTTTTATTAATAAATGCTAACTCGGGAATTTTTTTTTCACTTATGCATTTTGATTGTCAAAATCAAAGAAAAAATATATTTTCAAATGATTTCCTGGTATGTTAGCATAAATGAAAAGGTACCAGGAACCTAAAGGCAGTGACAGAATCATCAGATTCCCAAGCCAAAATAAAATGTAAAATTTCAGAAAACTAACCAGAAAAAAAAAAAAAAGAATATAAATACATTTAAAATTATTGGTTTTTACATAAATATTAAAGCAGATTTAAACTATGATGCACACTGGGTCAAATTCCTGCCAGTTGGGAAAATTAAGTTCTGTTGCCTCCAACAAGGTAAGTATTCAGTTTGTTCTCCTCTCTCACTTCTGCTGTGCATGAATTTCATAATAATTAAGTGCTTGCACAAATTTCAGCTTGAAACAGTTCTGAAACAGGACACAGAAGTATCTACTGCTACAATAGTTCAACCTAAATCTAGACACTAATTTACCATTAAGCATCTTGGTCTCCGAGTGAGGACCGCTGAAGGCTAGCAATTTTTCCGGCACTATCCAATTCATATCGCCATTCTCAACCCGCTGCCGTACCCAGCAGAGTGACGGTGGCGAAGAGTAGGCACAAAAGGACAGAGAGAAAATCCAAAAATATTTTCATAAGGGAAGATAATTTGTAAAAATTTCTGAATACCATGACGCAGCAGCAAAGAGCGCTGCAAAAAAACTGCAACTGCAAGCATTCAAAGTTCCACGTGTCTTATTCTTTTCTTGTAATTTTTCAAGCCAATAGGTTAGCAGTGAGATATTGGAATGTAAATCCAAAATAAAACATGGGAACAATGACTGCTTGCGTCTGTGCCACTCTGCACCGATGGCATCTCATTTTGCTTTAAACGGATCTCATACAACTTGACTGTGGCTTTAAACCTCCATGCAAAGTGCACATATTAATCAGCAAAGGGAAGCATTTCAGGCTGCTGCTAAAAGCTAGGCAGGCTGCCATGCAAAGGATAAAAGAAATTCAGACATTACCATTTTCTATCTTTGACTTAGGATGTGGTCCACAAAAGGCCAAGAATTTGCTGGGCAAAATCCAGTTGAAATCACCATTTTCTACTTTCTGCAATAACAAGCATACTGTGATTAGCTCCCCAACTCAGAGGAAAACATATAGGTCGTTTCTCCTAGTTTTATTTATGCCCTGGACAAAGCTGAGTTTTATAGAAAACCACTTGAAAAGAGCAGACAAATTATACAGCAAATTTCACAATGTATTTGCATAGAAAACATTTGAGATTCACACTAAAATTTCATAAAAATGGGACTAAATGTTTGATCAATATGCAGTTGTGAACTGATAATACTATATATACTTTTTTTTTAAAACAATTACAATTATTATTTTTCTGAGAATATGAAAATTGATATGAATGTTTAATGTGGATTACATACCTCATAATGTTCATACTCATCAACATCAAAAGTCTCAAAGTTGAAGAAACCATTCACAAGAGCCTAGATAAAAACATAAAGAAAACAAATTGCTACAGAGGCTCTTCTCTTTTCTATATGATAATTGTACAAAACTCACTATCTACATATGACTCTTCAATAATTTCATGTCTCTCACATCTCCAACTTCATTTCAAATTTTAAAACAAACCTATGTTTCTGCAGTAAGTGCAGTGTACAGAAAATCAAAAAATTCAATATTTATTGTGTGCTTTACTGAGAGCAGTATTTCCACTTCAAAGTTTTAGGAAAAGTTAGAAGTACTTCAGCTTGTAGCAATTAATAATCAAACTCTCAAAAGAAATGAAATACTATATATTTCTTCATGACTTATGAGAGTATGTTAGAGCATTAAGGTATTTTCTTATATTTAGTAAGCCCTTGAATGATTTCAAAACAAATGAAATTGGAAAGTGCTTTACAAAACAATAGTTGAAACAATAACTGCTTTGGTGAGAATTCAGGAAAACATTCTAACTCACCTTGTTGAGGCCATGTAAGCAGTCTAAAAGTGTGAGATTATAGGAACATGGACCAAAGGAAGCATCTCTGTGAGGACAAAAAGAAATTACTTGTTATGTAGAAACAGTTTACATGCCTTAGGTTATACTGTTAGCCTAAATAATTCTCAGAGTGATTAAACTAACTTTCATTATTGCATATAAGCTCAAAAAAAAATTATCAGAAAATTTTTAACGTAGTATCATTGTTCCTCAAATTATCATAAAATGTGTATTAGCTTACAGTTCCTCAAAAGTGACACTTTCACAGAGGAGCAATTCTGAACTACTGAGTTCAAACTAACAGAAACTCATAAAACAACAGTGATAAACATGAACAGGATACCAAAAGAACTAAAGCATCTTATTACTAATATTGAACATTCACATACATGCACAAAATGCAGACGATCTGAGTAAATGAGATATGAAGTTCAACTGATCCTTGAACATTAGTGAGTGATCCTGTCTTGAATAGCAGGTACAGTGGTCTCCGCCTAAGAACCCGGTCGTTGGGAGACAAAAAAAGCGGGTTCTTAGGCGGACGGGTTCTTAGGC
>JBCAUA010000016.1:2866886-2890983 GCA_038406235.1 Peronia verruculata | reverse complement strand
CCAGATCGGGTTCTTAGAGGGGTAAATTATAGAGGAAAAATTCGGTTTCACAGCAGAGGCGGGTTCTTAGGCGGACCCGGCTCTTAGGCGGAGACCACTGTACTACAAAAACTTGAACATCTAAAACAGATACAGATCTCCCACACAGCATGAAAGACTTGGTATATATTTGTTTAACAACATGCATACCCAGTGAACAATGATGAGAGGAGGAAAGAACAGTATATTTGATCACCAGACTATATGGCCTTGCTGGGGCATAAAAATCAAATTTTTTACCTTTTTGTTTGGGTACACATGTATGCTAAGAACATGCATGGACTGAAATATAAATTTAAGGAAGATGTATAACTTATGAAATATGACCGTCAAATTCCAGGAAAACTATTTGAAGCTCACAGAATTTATGTTCTTATGGCTCTGTCATTTTGATTTGTTTTTTTTATTACCATATCTCTAAGTTTAATTTTAGGCCAAGGAGAAAGATTAGAGGAAAATAATACCTGAATGGAAGAAATGGGGGGTTAGAACCTGCTACTAGTGGTCTGTAGGCTTCTTCAGGTGTTTTCTTCAGGTATATAATCTGTAAAAAGTAAGATGATGGGTCGATATTTCAATCCCAAATAGAATATGAAGAGACTAAAAAGTACCTTACATTCTTTTACAACAAATGTTCCATTATAGATGGCACATGAACATCCATGCATAGTACAATTACACATATTTTCACATGAAGTCACCAATTTCCCCCTTCTCAAAATTCTCAACGAGAGAGCTTCTTATATACACTATTCTATCCATGAATATTACATTCCTTCTTTCAAGGATAAAAAAGATGATAACTCATCTTTCAGTGAATGTTAATTTAAAAAAAAAAAAAAAATGACCCATGAACAATTCCTTTCTTTTAATCCCTTCACTGTGAACCAATTTTCATTCTCAGATACAACATTGATTTTCGCTTGTTTGGCTAGCCACTACATCAGTGCACTAGGCTCTTTCAGTGTCATATCTTCATACTGGCTATGTAAGACAGGCCTAGACTTAGATGTCTTTCCTGCAGGCCCTACTCTCCTCAGTGCTTTCCCCTTATCCCTCTCCATAGTTATAGGCCTTGATCAAGATCTTAATGTGCACCTGTAGAGGACAAGGGACCAGGCTGATCATCATTACTACTCAGTCTTGATGTCTCAGAGCCTGACTCTGGCTCATTCACATATTCTGACCAAGAATCATCACATTCATCACCCTCAGCCTCCTCACCCAGCGAAATACTCATAAATGTATACAGGTCAAAAAGGGATACACAACTGCGTTTCTCAGACTTTTCTGGTATGATTGTGGATGTCTACTAGATGACTGTTTACGTTCTAACTTCAGCTGTACATAGAGGTCAACTGTAGTTACAGAAGTAAAGATGAAAAAAAAAATTTTAAAAGTGAATAAATAAATAAAATAGATATATATTTATGTACATTTTTCACTGCTGAATCCAAATTCAGCCAGTACTTCTGGCTATCTCTCTATAGACGACCATTGTTGAGGTATGTCTATCATGATGATATGGGATGGGGGAACTGTGATATCAGCATTTCCTACTGTATCTGGTACGCCATGACAGTGCAACTTACACATTCTTATGACGTACCAGATATGTCAAATAGGGGGTGAAAGAATAGAATACAATTTGGATTCTAAGATCCTACTTTGCTGACTACAGTTTACTATTCACAGGATTCAACCAAAATAGAATGTGGCAAGATAATCATTCACTCATTTATTATTATCATAATCCTAAATGTGCAAGCACAGACAAAAAACAAGTTTCGATGTCAACTTCTGTGCAAGAGCTTGAAAAATGAAACTTGGCATCAGATACATCCACACATCCTGCCATCAGTCGTGAGTCGCTATTTACTAAATTTGGACAGTATGACACAGACATGAAAAGCTGATGATGAGTGAGTAAATGCCATATAATTCTATGGATTTGACAACAAAACAAAAAACTATTTTACATATTATTATATTTCTTTCTTTTCAGGCAATAAGTGTACTTCACACACATGTATTTCCTCTGGTGCAATTTCTACAGGATCTGTGATTCCAAAAATGGAATGGGATCACATCCCATTGAAAATATTAAACTGGATGACACTTATCACATCAATTTATTGTTTCATAAAGCATGTCTTCACAAATAAAATCTGTCCAATACCGAATTATCTGATCATATTAGCAGACAAATGAGCACAGTTCAAAATAAGCCATCAGACCAGATTTCTAGTCTTAAAAAATACCTGGAGATTTCTACTTTCTCCTGTATGTCTCTTGTTCGCCTGTATGCAGATTTCACTCCAGATACAAGAAGTTCTTTCTTTAATCTGAAATCTCTCTCTCTCTCTCTCTCTCACGCACGCATGCACGCACATACACACACACACACCAAAAAAAAAAAAAAAAAGATTTCTGGAATTTTCTGAACTAATAGAAAACAAAACAATCAATGCTGGTAATACTTACAGCATATGATGATATCAAAAATGCAGCATTGGCCCGCTTCCGTGCATCAAAGCTGGTGTAGTGCACAATTCGTTTCTTTGCAAGGGAGAAAGATTTCAACTTCTTATTCACCTTGCAGCAGTAACGATATAACAGCCCCAGGTTCACAGGCCCAAAGTCTGCATAGAAACTGAGAAGACAGAAAACAAAGACTTTTACCCTCTATTTGTGAAATTGGAAAGTAATGACCATCAAATCTTTGAAGTAGCATTGTCCTTTTACAACTTAACGACTGTTTCTATTACAGGTAAACTGATCTGTAGACAAACTCGATTACAAACAGCAAAACACATTTCCTGTTAAAACATGATGCTTGGCAATGAATTGTTCAAACTAAGAGTATGCAAGGCTAATATGCCAGAAAGGAAAAATAATTAACTATTAATATTTCCTCTCTTGTCAACATAAACCTCATGTTCTCCATAACATCTTGTATAAAAATAAATAAATAAATAAGCATTTAAAAAAAAAGGGGGGGGGGGGGGAGGTCTGGAGTGTCCTACCGAAATCCACCCTTCCCCTAGGCTGAAAGGCGCACAAACAAGAGGGTTATACCGTAACTTAGTTGAATTCGTTTTCCAACAAAATAGATAACGGAGATGGAATCAAAGTTTAGAAAATTAGAGTGTTTGGGTTTTGGGTTAGAGCTCAGTTGTGGATTTGGGTTTGGGTTAAACGGTGCACCAGCCCGATCATGACTGCATTTGCGCCTTAGACGGTTGAAGATATTACTGAGGTAACGTAAGCTTGTAGGGCTATCAGAGTGAGAAATATTTCAGTGGGGAATGTATTGAGGGATGTGTTCAGAATATAATTTCACGCCTTGACAAAACTGTTTCTTTTATTGATTGTATCTCTATGCTACACGCAGGCAAATAATTTTTTTTTTTTCTGTGCAATTTACAGGCATACTGAACTGACGGGATTTAATAGACCCAATGGGCTGTGCAGAGCATACAGAGCGTCGGTGCTCCTCTATTCTGGGACCCGAAAAACACCAGAAACACAGAGTTGGTAGGAAAGTTAGTACTAAAACTTTTGATTGTGAGTGACAAACAATAATTTGAAAGCCCTCTGAATATAAATGCCTTCCATATCATTACTGTAGTGTTAATGGTTATATTACAGACTTATGAGGGGGGGGGGGGGGAGCAAAAATGTAAGTTGACATGAAAAGAGGAATAAAGGAAGGTCCATTGAAATTTATCGCATATTAGACCCAATGCTTATCAATGAATCAGTCGAAAGAGTGAAGACAAGAAAATGAAAGGGGGGAAAAAAAAGAGAAAGGGCCCCAAGGACCTCAGACTACTCCAGCTTCTACAATGTAATATAACCCAATGTAGCGCTGGTGGAGATTCAAATAATTCTATTTTTGCCACAGTTTAAATTAACACATTCATCTTAGATTTAGGAGCTAGGCGTCTACGATCTGTAATCTATGTCCAAATGAATTTGAGAATAGTGGCTAAAATGGGGATCTAAACTTCACATTTACAGGGACATAATTACATTTCATTGTAGCCTTTTTGAGGATAGAGTTAAAGGGAGATGATTGAAGAAGTGTGTGGACAGGCAACATTGAGGACAGCAGGGAGAAAACAAAAAATATAAAGTCAAATCTTTAACTTCTAACCGACTCAATTTAATAGTGCTATGGTTTTGTTGACTAGTAAGATGTTGCCTGTTTTTTCCTACATAATAATATTGATACTTCGCAATCTAAATTCACAAAGATTTACAAAGAGTGCAGTTATTAAGTACAGATTTTTACCAAGGCCGAAGATACAAAGACCTAGATAGGGTCCTGTGCCACGACCATTTCACACATATCCAGCAAAGAAGACATCAGGCAACTGTGTTTTGCTGAAAGACAAAGCAAAACAACAAACATCCAAAAAAAAAACAAACAAAACGGAAAGGGGAGCCTCTTTTCATGTCTTTCGGCCAATTATATAATACAGGAGCCTATCTATTTTTCATCTTGTAGCTAAAGTTTAATTAATAGGCAAGGTCAGTCAATTGAATGAATAACAATCAGATAAAATACGGAGTAGCTCAATTAATTTTTGTGAGTTGGTGAATGTTTAATTAGGGATGTCAAATTTCCTACTTTTTGGCTGTCAGTAATTTCTCTGTTGGCCCAACTCCGGTATTATTTACCATTAACTTACTTCAGTTTATGTGTTGCTAGAAGATATGCTAGGCAACTTTTCCTACTTTTTCACGTGGACAGATTGACATCCCTGTTTAAAGTTTAACTGAATTAACAAAATAATGCTAGCCAGATAGAGAGAGAGAGAGAGAAGAAAATAGAATTTACTTTTCAGTGATATTGAATTCGTGTTTTTTTTTTGTTTTGTTTTGTTTTTTTTCATATCCTCTCCTTCTTTTCTACTGCTAACACCATTAGGGGCGTCTGCCTGCTGCATGTTGGAAAGTCTGGAGTGGAGGAATATTGTACAAAAGGTAGAGTCTCTGACTCCATCAATCCAGGCCTTCATGGGGCGTCCTCTTTTTTTTGAATGAATTTTGTGTTGTAGGCCTATACATTTATATACTGATGAATAAAATAACTGGAGGAGACGAAAAGCTGAGATAAGCCTCACGTTAGAGGACTGAAAAGCTCAAATAAAACAAACAAAGTGGAAGAGACAACTCTCTAACTTAATCCCATTTACAAACTTTTTAACCCTTATTTAATGTTGTCATGGTGTAATGTGGGTGGGGGTGGGATTCATGTTATTAGTCAATGTGCAATATGTAAAGGAATACATGAAAAAAAAAAAAACTAATTAAAAAGTTATTTTTCTCTGTGTGCTATTCGTGTTGTTTGTCCATTTAGTTAAACCTAAAAGTGTCACTATACCCATAAGATGTTGGTACTCAGTTTATTTGCTGGCAGTAAATAGCCTAATGTTTCAGAATTTGACTGGGAAAATACTTGATTTTAATAAGTTTTATCAACTTTAACCCTGCAAAGGACATTAAATTTTTGTTCTTTCCCTTTTTCTGTCTTTCTTTCTTTCCTTTTTTTTTTTTTTTGTGCAGAATTCATGTTCAAGATAATTACAGAAATGATGGAATAGTGTAAATCTAGAACCAGCTCAAGTTTTACTTTGATCAGTTCTGACAAAGTTTTGACCCATGTTCCAAAAGCATGTGTGCCTCTGGTTTGTCAACTCTGCCTCACGTGTCTTTTCAGATCAAAAGAGAAAACAGAAGCTCTGGCAGCTGTTGAGCATAGCATAGAATCACTCTGTGCTATTATGCACATACAAAGCACTTTCACAACACAGATCTTTTTTGCATTTATAAAAAATATATTTTATTTTCAGATATGGTGTAACTTGTCGTTTTATTTTCACAGTTTTTCACAGAGGAGCTTACAAAATCTTCCTTATGTCACTACTGCGTTATAGAGTAAAGGAAAACTAATGATAATAATAATAGTTTTATAAAAAAAACCAAAAAAAAACAATGAAACAAAACAAAATAAAGGCACACAAATAATGGTATGTATAAATGTTTCAGAGCAGAATGATATATATATGTACAAAAAAATTTGATAAAAGCAACATGTAAGTGAGAAAGTAACATCTACAGTGGATGAGATCTTGTACAATTTAACAAATCAGTACACGGAAGCTTGCGTCAATGGAGCATAAATGTACCATCTGTGTCATTGCTATCTTGCATGGAATGCAGTGGAAACAAATGTTCAAGCATCCATTCTGTTTACTCTATAGTGATTTGGAAGAGGTTTCCTTGGCAGTATGGTAGCACAATGCCATGTAAAACAACTCTCTATGATAATCAAGATGTACAGTGGATGGCCTTAATCTTTTTTCGGACTCATTTTTGTCCTAAGAACAGACTATAAATAGATCTCAATGGAGTTCATAACTTTCATAGTTGTTTGGTAACATTGGAATGATAATTATTCATAGATAGATGGCAAGTCATCTATGATCTCCTTCACACTAGCCTTTCAATAGACAGTACGTCAACAGCTTTTGCTTCCTGCAGGACAGCACAGGGACTAAATGACCACAAAATAAATAAATAAGCATTACATGGCTGCCAGAAAGTTTGCAAGTTCATTCGATATATCTTCTAAAATTTTGTCCCCTCTTGTCCTATTCTTTATCTTGACAACCAGATGAACACTGATACATAAATGTCCACTTATACATGTATTTGAAATCACAAGATTTTGGAATTGAAGGTAGAGGAAGAACAAAACATAACAGAAATTATGAGCTATGGATATGACCCCAAAAAATAACAGGATGATTGTGTTCCATACAAAACATTGACATCTCCAAGTTATGATATAAATAACACCCAGGTTACTGTCAGGTGTACAGTGAAAAATGATCGCTTCACCCATTCTAAACAATGTACCAATGAACAATTGTCACAGCTTGAGGTTTTATCCTCAAGCCTACCTGCTCCACCCTGACAAAAAGATTGTTCATGCCAGAACTGCTCCACAGATACATGCAGATGTGGGAAAGTTCACAGGCGATAGATAAAATCAAACTTCCATATAACTGCACTAGAATCCTGGATCACCCACCAATTTCAGGCACAATATTAAGATGATTAGGATTCTCTTTAAAATTCCCATCACTGTTCTGAAAATCAAAATCATATCCACAATGAAATCATATACCAATTAGGCATAAGCTCATCTAGTACTAGTAAGAACATAACTTTGAAGAATATGTAAATAAATTGGCAAAAAATTCATAATGAGTTATCTAACTTGACTTTTAAAATTTGAACAACATTCATGTCTATCTGTCAATGAGCGAAACCTTTTCTTCAGATAATTTCATATTTTTTTCCTGCACCTTTCAAAAATACTACATGCTATATGGAGCAGATATGATTTGTAGACGCCAACTGTACACAGGACAAATACACTTTTAGCCAAAATATAAACAACTCAGCTGCATCCTATACAAAATGAACTAGTCATAAAAACAGGTCCATCCATTATCATGCAATCATTTACACAACATGTCTATTACAAGGTAAGCACCTAAAAGTAGTAGAAAAGTCATATATGCATAGACTTTGCTCTTTTCGTTTGTCTTCATATAATAGCTCATCTTATCGGGTTTGAACAAAATATGGCAAGGTAATACAGAAGATAATAATTACAATCACAAGTTATCAGTTGTTACAACATATATTTTTTGTTGTAAAATCAATCATCAGTTATTTGATTTCATCCCGAATCTTTGATACTACAAATGTCTATATCATCAGAGTGGCATTATAAAAATGCTCCACATTTTTTTGTCTGAGAGCCAAAATAAATGAATGAAATAACAACCAAAAAATCATACATATTTCTTTTGAGCTTTGTATGTTTCCACATACATATATATATATATATGCAAAAATTCAAGGTAGAAGAACAGAAAATTTGATGTGAAGTAAATTATCCAAGAATTCCTGTGTCTTGATTTGTTCCGTTTCCTATTCAGGCTGGGATAAAGGCAGCTATGTGAAAGTATGAGCCACTTTTTAGGTTATCTACTTAGAGACATCATCTGCTGCAGCCATTAGTAAGCAACAGCACCTGAAAGAGACCAAAAAAAAAAAATAATAATAATAATAATTTTTCATTGTGCATTTGCTTTGGTATTTAGATAAAGAAATGAAAAGACAAAAAAAAAAAAAAAAAAGAAAAAAAGAAGAAGAAATGACTGCAACTTGTTGTCTTCAGCAAAGACAACAAATTAGATCTTGTGCCAAAAAAAAAAAATAAAGACTAAAAGCAAACATATTATTGAAGAGTACAATGGATAACACAATAAATCACAAGACAATAAATTCACAAATCTATAAATAAAAAAAAGAAAAGTGAAAAATGAAGAATCTCAAATACACATACATAAATGCATCAAGTAAGGTTAGTGTTTACTTAATGGTTGTCAGTTACAGCTGAAGCCGCACTTTACCAGCAATCACACCCAAATACTCTTAGAAAGTGTTTTTCTCTTCCACTCTTCTCCATCCTTTTTAACAAATTTCAAAAGACTTTTTACCAAAAAAAAAAAAAAAACCTATTTTCTTTTATAAAAATGACTATTTTCTTTTACAAAAATGATTATTTTCTTTTATAAAAATGACTTTCTTCTTTTAAGAATAAGGACAGTTATGAGAACAAAACATCTGCTATCATAAGAGCATAAGAGAGAATGAAAAAAGCTGAATGTTCAAATTTTGATTCATGCACTAAATGAATTAGATAAAACAAATCCATGGTGCCCCACTGTTAGGTTCAGGCTATTCACTTACTCTCATCCCGTGCAGTGGAGTAGTCATTAGGCCCTCCAAGATTCGAGCCTGTGTCATGCAGTCTGGGGTTGTTGTCATACTGCCTGCCATAGACTGAGTTATAGTCATTGCCTGTCCGAAGAAAACATTATTTTAAAATAGAATATAAAAAAAAAAACAAAATAATAAAAAAAAACCCACAGATATAGCGCCACTAACAGTAATGACTTAAGAACTCTGTATGCTGTCCAAAGAGTGATATGAGACGCGACACGATGAAATCAGGCGCTTGTCAAACTGAGCCGACCGGAGAAATCATGTGTTTTTCAACATTGCAGGAATTTTTAGGCAATTTCTCTTTTCCTTCAGCAAACCCTTCTATATCAATCTAAAAATGCATTCCAAAGTTCAGCTTACTGAAACAGATCGAGCAAAAGCCCAAAAATCGTTTACCAATGATTAATAAGGATTTATAAAAGTGATTGGCCATTTTCTCGATAAATTCACCTGCAGCAATAGGTCACCCCCATCATCTTTAAGTGCCAATATCTCAACTTGTACTTAAGGTACAACAATCATTTTGTCACACACAGAAGGGGAAATAAATAATCTTCAGTGATACCAATAACTCCATAAACCCAAAATTTGACGAGAGCCTGATTTCATCGTGTCGCATCTCATATCTATCTCAGAATCACCCACATGACATGCATGATAATAAATATAGAGTTTTCAAGCTTCATTATCTGAACAATTCTCTCATACACTGATGCTGGTACATGAGCAAACAAACAAACAAAAAAAAACAATTCTGGATGTGTCATACATAATACACCATAATTTTGTCAATGTATAGTGTGAGACACTAATTATAATATTAAGCTATAGGATACTGTATGGAGTCTAACTGGTCCTTGACATGATCTCTGCCATGCACACTATTTCATATTATACAATATCCGAAAAGAGGTCAAGATGCTGTGACAAAGAGCATTTATCATGCTTCTTAGTTACAAGAGGCAGGACCATAATGATGAGCAGTGACACTAATCATATGCATGTAAAAATGTACAGATGATTCACTTAATAGGAAACTGTGTGCAACAACAAGCAAACTGACTTTGTGTCATGAATGGTTTGAGTTTTATTTTGCAGATTATACATATGAAACAGAAAAATAGAGATCCAAAAAGTATATGGATATAAGAGGAATGTTGATATAAGTGTTGTCAATATGGATTGCATTGTACAAGGTTTGCTCAAGTTTTTCTGTACTTGGTTTGACGAAGCTAGGGTGATCTGTGTTTGATAGAACAAATTTAAAAGCATGTCAATGCTCCCCTGTGGGGCCCTGGGGTTTAAAAGTAGGTTCTCTGCTCCCACCTGCAGGTAGTATAACCCCGCCATCGATGAGGTGTCTCCCATGTGTCTGAGATATTCTCTAAGCATTTTGTGCAGGATGGTTTTTAGTCAGATCTTGTGTGTGTGAAGTATGTCATGTGCGTACTACGTCATGGTTTTACGTGTTGATGGTGCTATTTGCTGTTATCTAGCATGACAGAGTAAGATCTAACAAGACCTGTAGCAATATATAGCAAGATCTAGCCAGACCGGTAGCTTTGAGAGAATTCCAGAGAAAGAGGTTTCCAGATGGGCTAACGTCTACATAAGGGCTAATTCAGAGGGTGTGGGCCATGCAGTAAGAAAATGAAGTGCTGTGAGAGCTGGGTGTATTGGAGTTAGACAGCTGACCTGAAGTTTGCATTGTTACCGAGTACCAGCAATAAATTCTGTATCATTTCGACGTTGAGGATTCCTGTTCTTATTTGCTGTGTGTGTCTAGTTTGTATTCACCGCCTGATTACCACTTACAACGTCATGACTAACATCCATTCACATCCAGAGTTAGTGACAAGAATGAGTGAGCATTTTGATCCAGACTGAGCCCTTGACTCCTCTAGAATTAAGGGAGCAATGTGCTGTAGAAGAAAAGATGACAGAGAATGGATAGCTTGACTGACAAATTCTCACCTCTTTGGCTGGGAGCTATGGTGCTCTGTTTCTCATCTTCCTCCTCCTCATCCAGCAAAATGCTGTATCTGTACAGGAGGTAAAGCTTGCGGATGGGCACCAACAACAGCATGACAGAGGCGTTCACTAGCAGACCCACAGCCACTGCAGCATCCCGGACCTCAATGTCTGCAAGAATGGACACAGCACACCAGATGACCCAGCAGGGAATACTGACGATCAGGATGGCCAAAATCCAGCGAGATTCATGGTGGTTCTTTGGGCTGTGATAAGTGAAGTCGTCAAAACATATATTAAAAATCTGAGAACAATATAATACGATATCTCATGAATTAAACTACTCATGATTAATACAAGGTAATTGTTGTCTCACCTTTCTCTATCTGAAATCACTTAAAAATTTGAAAAACATATATTTACAGTGCACTCCATCTAGCACAATCTCAGAATGTTTGACACTCTGGCTTGTTCAAGCAACTTTCTGGGTCCTACCGTTTCCCCTCTTTTTCTCTGTTAAAAGAAATCTGGCTAGCTCTAACAGACATGCAAGCATGCCCTGTATAGCTCCACCTAAAAATGAATAAATTGGTATTCATACACAGGATGCTAAAACTCTTCAACAGCTATAGCTCCTGATTTGTACGTAACGTTGAGAAACAAAGTGAGAGAGCTTGATGCACATCTATGTATATGCAATATAGATAGGATGTCGCATGGCCAGTCAAAATAAGACATAATTCGCTGGGCAAGAACCAAGAAATCAGGCTTTAAATGTGATGAGGGGGGGTCAGCCATTGAATATTTATTTATTGCAGAAATCGAAAGTGCATTTATTTCTCAACAAGACAATATCAGCCTTAGCCTCAGTTTAAACATATTCTTTGATTAAAATCAGATCTTTGGGAGGTGGGCACGTAGATTTATGGGTTCCACTCTTCATTTAAACTCAATTTTCTCAAAATTTCGGTCATTGTCGGAGGGGGGGGGGGGGCCCTTACATCTTCAAACTGCAATATCTCTCGCTAGAATACAGCTAGCTCAGAACTTTTTTTCACCACCTGACAGGGTATGAAATAAACTTTCACATGATACCAAAAACCCCATATGGTGAAAAATTGACATACGTCTCATTCTGACAGGATGTGAAACAGATGGAAAGGTACTAACACTGTCACACTTTCGTATGTCACAAATTTAGCAAACTCGATCAGTGCAACTTAAAAAAGCATCATTTCAGGCAATGACAGCATACAAAAGAAAAATTGTGGACATGAAAATGTTAAAGTACAATGACATGAAAACAGAAACAAAGTGCAAAGCCAGCTTGAGGAAAATCCCCTCTAACTCTAAGACATACGACTGATGAATGAAACTTCAGTTTTGTGAGCAGAATAAAGTGGAGGTTAGATTTAGTTTGAATGGCTGTCTGAGGGAAGTGGAACAGTGAAAAAAGGGATGAAAACCCTGCATAATGTAAAGATGATGGCTGGCTTACTTACACAGAGAATGTGGCAAGACCCAGGACCAGTGAAAAGAAAATGATGGCCATGACATAGACAGTGGAAAGAACCAATGCTTCATCGTAAAAGTCCTCTGGGGAGCATCGGGGCCAGTACGCATCGTCATAGAAGATACGTACGTAGTTGGGTTCCCTCAAGATGAGCCATTCTGCATTGATCATCACCTAAAAAAGGATGAATATGATACAAAATCTGGTCAATGACATATCTGCTTGGGAATCTCCATTGCAGGTTAGATTGGTTAAAATATTAACCCTGTTGGGTGCCAACTGGGTTTTTTAACCTAGATGAACTGAGGCCCCATCTGATCACTGGCTTGTTCATTTCATATACTGCTACTCTGTGGCTGAATCCTCTCAAATGGCTTGCAATACAGTAAATGAAAAACTATAACTTCTACAATACGGATAAATATCATTAAAGAAACCTCTGCTAGACTAGCTGTAGTTTCCACAGGACTGGTTAAGTCAATTTTCTGCAAAGCCATTGACTTTGACTTGGGTTTCATACTATTACACTGTCAGACTACAGTACTGACTAATATCAATACATATGTAGCTTGTCATGAAAAAAAAAACAACACAAAAAACTTTGAGTGGTGCCCTTATGACGCTTTTTTTTTTTCCCAAAATTAACTCTGGCTTAAAAAGTACTATTAGAGAATCTGCAACATTTGTGAGAGGACATTCTAAATATAACTTGAGACAACTGACATTCCCCTGCAGAACAAAGTGCATGGCAAGGATGTATACTGCAATGTTGGTAGTTGGAATTGTTTAGTGTATCGTTGTGTTTCCTGTTTGTCTTATTTCTCTCTTCATACTTTGGATAATTTGATTAAGCCACTTTTTTTTCATGTACAGGTAAAAATTGTTCATATGACAACCAAAGGTAGGTGGGTAGCCCTGGCAGCCCAATTTGTCCACAGCTACAATACAATGACTTGTCTTTAGTTTTTCTCTTGAAAACAAAATAATGTATGCACGCATCATCCATTCATCCTAAATAATGAGCAACAGGCCTACCATCAACAACAGTTGACCTTCACCTAAACTGTTGTATGTAAATGTTTTGCTTTCACCACTCAAAGTTTAAGTTTGGGTAAGCTGTGTCGATGATTAGCACAAGTAATGTCGAGCATTGTTCAAATTTATTTCATCTAAAAATGAAATTAACTAAAACCTGAAATGAAAACAGCATGGGCAGACATTTATCATCATTTGATAGCGTCACTTCTATCTACAGGTATATTTCTAGAAGTGCACAAACTTTGATGGATCCATAAAGGGAAATTAAAAATGGCCTAGTTTTGACTTCCATGCACATGAGGGAGGAAACGACTGAATTTGTTCTTTTCATATTTTTTCAGGTATTGAATTTTCCACAACCTAAAAATTAAAAGACGCTGAAGAAAAATTAGCCCTATGGAGAGATATATTTTCTATGAAAGTGTCCAGACTTGATATAAAATCTGGCCAGTTTTCTTATTATAATAGATTGCATGAGTTGTCTGTCTGTTACTTATTGGCTCTCTGGATAGCAGGTCATATATTATCAATTCTTGTTTAAAACAAAAAATTAATAGAGTACATCTTCATTTTCATGATTCCTGTTAGGTAATTTACTTGACAACTATTTCAGTCAATGTTGCAAGCACTTCACAAGTGTACTGTGAAATACAATTTCAAACTCCTAATGGTTTTTACCTGCACAAGCACGAGGAAAACAGTGACCATGAAGAAACCAAAGGGACGTCCAAGCTTGCTGTACTTGCCGTCTTTGGTTCCTACACGCCAGCAGTCGATCAGTTTCACCAGCAGCGCACTGTACACAATGGCGTACACGAAGCCAAGGCCAAAGCGGCGGAGACCACAAATGCGCTCATCTGCATGGGCGATGAAGGGGAAGACCATAAGGTACAGCAGGATGATGCCAAAGCAAAGGATGAAGCCAAGAATGGATGTGCCGCCCCGGACTGGGTACATCACCAGCAGGTAGACGAAGATGATAATAGAGATAACTGCACCAATAACTGCAAGCACAGTTATGATTATAGCCCATGCTTCGTCAAAGCGATCGCCCGTTTGAGGAATACGGTTCACCTGCACAGCCTCAAATGTGTCGGGGTGTAGGTAAGTTCCACCAACCTAAAACAGGATATGAATGTAATGCTATATCACTTGGACACCTAGTATAAGTAGACATGGTTTTCATAACAAATAAATATAGATCATTCACAGCAGAAAAAAATAATTTCTCAATAACAAATATGTCATTATTGCATGATTTATGTCTGTACATATTTATGTTTGTGGTATATGGAGCTTCTCCTGTGTGTGTCTTTTGTTATTCTCTGGCTGCCTTCTATGCAACTGATGATCAACACTGATATACATGTATAATCTATTAATGTTATTTGCATGTAGGTCTCTCAGTACACTGTGCTGCACTTTATCATAATGCATAGTTCATGAAAGCCGATACTTTATGATGGTCAACATGAACTGCATATATGTGGCTGCATTTGTCATGTTGCCACTTCGTGCCTGAGTTTGCTTTGGAGTGAGCATATTACATTTTCTGTCCAACAATTTGGGCCAGGAAAGATCAGAACAAATGGAGAAGAATAACATCATCAATGTCATTGACATAGCAGTCAATAACTCATCTGGTAATGCCACCAGATGACCCTTATCATTATAGATGGGGAAAGAAAGAGTTACACTACATTTTATTCTGCTTATAGTCTAATGGCAAGTCAAGTCACTTATATTAAATACCCATAGTTTCCTTTTAGAGAGATAACATTTTTACTAACTATATTATATCTGATCTGTACAATTACACACTAGTTATTCACACTAATTTATTTATTTATCTAAAATATACTTTTTGTCAAAAGTCCTCCAGTGCTCATCTCAGCAGCAAAGGAGTCTTGTCAATCAGCATAAGGCAAAAGGATGACAATGACTCTTGACTCAGTATCCAGTGACAAATGCACACAAACAGGCTTACCTTGACCTCTACATCTGTAGAGAACCTGGCGGAGGAGAAGGTCCAAGAGTTGCCATTGGACAGCCGACAGGTGCAGACGGTGCCCGGAGCACAGTTAGAGCTGGGCAGATCTCCAAGACTGTATAAGTTGCCACCTGCGTAGTTGTTCAGATTTAGCTGCAAACCTTGTGGCGAGTAATCTCCAATCTGCAATACAACGTGTTCAAAGATGAGATGTGAACAGGGCCGAAATTCCTTCAAATGACCCCTTCTTTTAAAAATGTTATATTACTAGAGGAGAACCCACAGCCTTTGTGGGAGATTTTTTGAAATATTGGTCGAACCGATACTGGTCTGCGACTTGAAGTATATGGCAAGGATGCACTCTTTGAAGTTGGTATTTTGGGTCATTAAACTGAGTGTCATTAAAAAAAAATAAAACGGTGTTTTGAACACGTCAAGCTATCAGATCTACAGTTCCTATCACTCTAGCGAATTTACTATTTAATTATTATCACCTTTTTAGACCACGTCCAACCTATTAAGCTTTTTTTTTTTTTTTTTTCGTTTTCTATAAACAGAAACACAGATCTTTATGTAACAATGTTCTGAGTCAAATTTTATATGCGTGCATTAAATAGTTTTTGAGTCCATAAGCCTTTTATGGGTCTTGATGCAGATTAATAGTATAGATTTGTTGAGAAACACTATTTTTTACCAGTTCTAACATTTGGTAAGTTGGGGCTTTTACCAACCATTGACAGATTTAGGTACACCCAAAACATAGGGCTGCTGTTGTTTTCACCAATCTGAATCAATCCCGTAAGTGTCAATGAAAAATCTAGTCAAGGATTTGAGGCAAACACTTTGCATTTTTTTTTTTATCAGTTTTTTTTTTTCCACTACGAAACAGGAAATGGGGATCGTTTTATTTACCAGACTTTAAACTTCCCTTTGCCACACATAAGAAATACGGAAGAAGCATTGAAATGAAGAAGATAATCACTTTTTTTTTCCCATTTGAAAGACTGAAAACAAAAAAACAAAAAAACTATGAAAAAAATTAATATGGTTAAAAAAAAAAAGCAACATTTTCCTTACACAAGATTTATCAGAATTTTTCACCATGTACATTTCAAGCAGAGTGAGTTTTCCTTCTTGACACTCTTTGTTCAAAAGTGCTGGTCAAAAAATAATTGCTATCGACAGGATATTAATCTTGTGTTGATTTTGGGTGATAAGCAAAATTTCATAAATAAGAAGAAATGTCATTGCATGAACGCCATTCCAACAGTTTCTAACTCTTGGGATTGACAAATTGAACCCTCTATTTATCCTAGGGTCAGGCAAGCAAATTTTTTACATATCGAATTCTTCAAGTAGAAGACAAAATCTGAAGAAGGAATCCTTTGACTTAAGGGTTTATTTCAGATTCAGATTAAAAATATGAATAGAATGACATGTCTTGCGCCCAGGGAAAATGAGTCGCGAGTCGTGCAGGGTGAATTCAGGTCACTGTCGTTTTTTTACCGTTTTTTTTACCATTTTCTGACTATGATACCAAAATATTTCTTTTTTCAAATTAAAAAAGGTTAAACTGTTGTTTTCTAAAAGCAAACAAAAATTTAGTATCTTAGTCGAAAAGTAGTTAAAAACGGCTAAAAACAGCCATGTCTTCATTGCCCGATGCGACTTCCAACTCATTTGCCCTGGTCGCAAGACATTTGTGATTTGGTGCACGCAAGAGCAGAAGGACTAACCATGTCTCAATGAAAATAAATTTCTGCAAGGGTGATGCTACCACAGTTATTAGACTAACCATGCTCATTCTGTGCAATATGACTGGCACAAAGCATACCACGATACAAATGTAAAACCAAAAGAAAAAGATCCCCCCAAAAAAGGGGAGGGGGGGGGGGGGTTAACAATATAGTATGTTAGCCTTGGCAAAAACAGGTGTCAGTATATATCAACCACCTTACCATGCACACGCATACATGCATACACCACGCACACACATACACACAAAAGCAATCAAATCACATATGAAGCTCATGCTCATATTAAACTTCTTGACTTTGGCTACTCCCACTTGGGCCGGTGTGTATCCAAAGGCTGTCAATTTGAAAATTTCTGATAATAAAAAGCCACACAATTTATATACATGTAAAAGAATATTGTGGCCTCCAAAAAAATAGTGTATTCATGTTATTTTAAGATCACTCATAAACAGAAATTTTGAAATGAGAACTGAAGATGTAATAAACCCCTGTATAAGATGGCAATATCTTGGCAATTGTTTTAGGATGACACAAACGGAAGGGTAATAATCATTTTTAAAACTTTGAAAGAGAAGCAATAAAAAAAAAAAAAGAAAAACATGAGAAAGTGGATAAAATATAACTACCGGTATGTAAAATCAAAGAGAAGAAGAAAGGAGGAAAAAAAAAAAAGATACGTACTTCATATTGTTCATAGCTGCTGAGCTGTCCACTGCCAAGACGGTAGTTCTTGATGATATAGCCACTCTGGCCGTTACCTTCAGTGTCAAAGCTGAACTCAAATCTCTGACCACTTGGCAGTAAATCCCGAGGAAACTGCAGATAATGTTAAGATCAAGTAAGTGTCTAAAGACTGGCCAAGGAAATACTTGGAAATGAGATGCAGAGGCTAAGAAAAAAATAGCAACAACAGTTACTGGCAAGACAAAACTGAAAGAACGCACAGGACAGAAGAGTCTGGAGATTGTCTCGAGAACGTGTATTCTATTGGGGATTTTTTTGTTGCCCGAGTAAAGAACCAAGAGATTCTAAAATTTGCCGCAGTATAACATCACATTCAATTTTTGTTACCTGTCATGTACATACTACCAGACTATTGTCTGCTTTCTTTTTTTTTTTTTAAACATACAGTTTGTGAAACAGAAGACAATCAACCTTCATGTAAAAGTTTAGAGCAAACTAACATGTTGATTACCTAGGACAGGAGAAAGCATTTACCTGCAGGTTCACACCCTGAATGGCCTCAAAAATATCACGGCGGTCCAGAGCTATTTGTAAGCAAGCCGCTACGTCCAGCCCCTCATTTTTACAAGCAGTGTTCAGACCATCAGCCACGGCTAAAACACTGAGAATAACATGGAGCACGGACGGATCCTGAGACACCATTGATGCTGTGATTTTTTCATTTCCAGTGCAAATACGAGTGTAGTTTGTGCTAAGATTCTGCGATAATGAAATTAATTAAATAAATTTGTTAAAAAAAAAGACACATAAAACATTATATAAAACTCTGGAATTGGAACAGGAAACAGAACTTTTGGAGGCCATGGGCTAACTAAATTTAAAAAAAAATAAATACATTTTGAGGACCAAGAATTGGTGGTAAAATATAGCACTGCTCGTTTATCTGCATGAGTGCTCAGGTGTAATTTATCTCTTTTAAGGACTCCAATTTTTAAGTATATCTCTTATCATCAAATGACTCAGATAGTGAATCATTTTAATGTGTGAGTAACAGGATAAGCAAGTTGATAATTTCTGGCTGTTTTATTCTATATTTAGAGACTACATGTGACAAAGTGTTTATCCTTGATTTATTCTGCTTAACATTAAAAAAAAAAAAAAAAAGAAATCAAGCACAGCGAGTAAAGGAACATGCCTCCAGATCCAGAATGTGACACTGGTGAAGGGTCTCATAGATTTCATCGAACCAGTCATCCGGAATTCCTCGCCGGTTGGTCAGATTCAGGCTCATCACATACTCGGTGAATCGCTGGAGAATGGCTGAGCGGGCTTCAACCATGATGCTGCCTGCGGCCTAATTTGATTATACAGTTAAGACATAGATGAATCCCATATTATTGGTACACAGTATTTCACATTTTTAATGCCAGAAATATGTGAAATAAAAAAAATAACAGGTACAGCCAGCAAAAAAACTTATTTTTTTTTTTTATCACTTTTAGAATCTCAAATTTGTTAGCTTTGAAATGATATAAACAAAATACAGTTTTGGTGGCACTCTCGCCTCAAAATTCACACCTGAAATAGTCATGTATAAATTTGTTCTTTGCTAATTATTTAGTTGCAACCCTATATCACCTACAGTACAGAGAGATTTAAGGCTCACAATCAATCCAGAGATAACCGTGTCCAGCCATGAGGCCAGAATTTTGTTGCCATTCTGCCAAAATTTTGTCATTTTTTTTTCCCTATTATAATAATCATCATTGAAAGCACTGACAGCGCCAACTTGGCATCTAAGACAGCCAAAATGACATCCACAGCGTGATTTCTGAACACTTTGTTCCAGAACGGTTTTGCTGGGCCAAACGATGTTTTACAAAATTTGTACTGCGAAATGCATGGACTTCTTTGAGTGCTGTTTCAGTTTTTTCAAGATTCCATCAATTCATCTTTTAAGAACTAATGACTACTTATGATCTTCTATCTAAGTATCCATACCTCCTGTTCATAGCCAGCAATATTACTGCCGTCATGTGCCCAATCGGAGGTCACCAGCCAAATAAATCTGCCTGTAAGGCCCTCTGATTGGCTGGCTTGTAGCAACAACTTGAAATGGGCTGGTTCGACAAACAGCACCACTGCCCTGGCTCCCACCTGGCAGAAATACGGGCACATTGGTGAAACAAGAAATGAGTGAGAGATGACATTATTATCTAGGCTGTCCTAGCATTTCTAGTAGTTTCTCAGCACACTAGGATCAGCTGTATGAAACCAATGTAAGCATGCATAGAACAGTAATTCAAACTTCGATACTGGGAACCATATCATATTTCATTCCATCCCTGAAATCATGCCTCAGTCCAAATCCAACAAAATAATCAGGCAAACAGAAGATAAAACTTCATGACAATTTGAATTTCCTTGACAGACCTACCTTAAGCTCAGAAGGAAATCTAAATGGAAAGAGTTAATGTGTCTACCAGCATGATGCTACTGCGGGGTTACGTAAAAGAATCAATAAGATTAACAAAAAAAAATAAAAATCTGGCAAAACTGAGTCAAGTCTGTGACATGTCAGACTGGCCTATCCTTACCTGTTGGCTCAGATTCTGCAGCACTTCCTTAGCATCTTCCAATGTGGCATTCATGGACAAAGAGGGTGTACTGGCCACACAAGCTCCTCTGCTGGCAGCTCTGCAAACAATAAATCACACAAAAGCACAATGAGAAACAGACAGTGTGATATTCTTGTTAGCCATTTTTTTTTTCAGCCAGCTAGGTTCCTTCCCTTCATAATAATTGCAAACATGATCACCATGAGATAATTAAACCCAAAAATTGTAAAGACTATGACAAAGTCAAAAGAGCTGGCAGCCCTTCGAAGGATGTGTAAAACACCCATTGTGTAAATTAGCAATCTATTGAGGTTCTAACTGATTCATATTATCAACATAGCAATCATATCTATCACAAAGAAAGTTCCAGCCCACTATCTTGCCGGTCTTGGAGCTGATACTCAGAAATATTGTTTTGATAACCTGATGAAAATAACTCTATGCCCAATGATATGATGGTTGGTTCCTTGGATTTGATAATCATAATGAAAGTTGTCAGTCGCATGTCCTCTGAGGACTGAGTAGGCGAATCCTGGAGCTGCACATTCAGGATACAGATTGATCATGGGTATCCTTGGGTCGGCAGGGTTGAGCAGCTCTTGCCATTCTTCATCACACACAATGACACTATTGTGACATTGTCACTAACTTTCTGAGCATTGATGGGTATAAGTCGTGACTGTAAGTGGTGATCAGGCAGTGGATACAGATGAGATGCACACAGTGGTGAAGAAATAGCAACAGGAATCCTCAACATCGAAATGATGCATGATTTACTGCAGGTGACTGATAGCAATGAAAACTCCAGGACAGCTGTCTAACTCCTATGCGTACAGCACACACTGCATTCTCTTTTCACTGCACGACCTTCAATCTCTGCATGAGCCCTTATATATAAAGAGGCTAACCCGTCTGGAACTCTCTCTCTCTCTGGAATTCTCCACAAGCCTATAGTCATTGCTACAGCATTCTCTCTGAGTCACATCCAGTACAAACAAACATGAAATTGTGACGTAGTACACACGTGACGTACCTCACATACACTAGGTCTGACTAAAAACCATTCTGCACAGAATGCCTAGAGAGTATCTCAGACATGTTCGATGATGCAATATTTCCACGGGCCTGCATATTATGTACCCTCACACTTGCACGTATTCAACATGTAAATCATGATTCATTACAGACATCATCATGGGAGGTAAATATGAGGCGGGAACAAACCTGTCCAGAAAAGCATCCTTGGCTCCTCGCTGTGCAAGGTTGTCAGTAAACACCACGCTCATATGGTTCCAGCCTGCTCGTTCCGCAATTTCTAGAATGACCTGAGCTGTCTGAGAGTTGTCTCCACGAGTGCGTAGGAAGTATGGGTACATAAAGTCATCATTCAGCACTGTGCTACCAGCAGTTGGAGAAATGGTGGTGATTCCTGGAAATCAGATGGAGCAAAGTGCATACATTATGAGCAGGGAGCATAACCAACACATGCTGCTACACTAAGACCCCCTGAACTAATTTATGAACCATGTCAAAACACGACATGACCATTCATAATAATTCAGTGAAGATAAACACTCTGAAAGTAATTTACATTGAAGCAAATACTCAATTCAGGCTACCTCTTAGCTTTGTTGAGTGGCCCACTCTATAACTGTAACAGCCATTTTTCATGCTTTCAAGATGGGTT
Source organism: Peronia verruculata (assembly GCA_038406235.1). NCBI lineage: Eukaryota > Metazoa > Mollusca > Gastropoda > Systellommatophora > Onchidiidae > Peronia > Peronia verruculata. The sequence continues at coordinate 2,868,809 of JBCAUA010000016.1, read as the reverse complement.
GTAGCAAGGAAATCATTCAAAACTTTCTCAGCTTCATCCCTATTTTATAAATAAGCCCTCAAAATTGTTTATAAATGAATGCCAGATTTCTTTTCAGAAACAAAATCAAGAGTAAGTAATTGGGCTAAGTGAAGCCCTGATAAAAATTCAAACATCAAAATCCTACAGGAGATGGCGTATTGGACACTGAGGGTTAATCATCAGTGGTGTGTTTCTCTCATGAAGGACACTACAATTAACACTCTGGGTTAGCAGGATTAAGCAATGACCGAACTGCCACCCTCTCACTTTTCCATTTATGAACAGAGCAGCATTAAAAGCTGCCATCATCTCTCTACTCAATCAATCAAAATTAAATGTTGTCATAATCCTTCAATAATGGTTCAAGTCATTGTTAGTCGTTTGGAGGAAATGTACAAACACCCCAGTGTGCAATGTACAAACACCCCAGTGTGCAAAGGAGGTTTACAATGTTGCTAGGGTTGATGTGAAAGACAATACTGCAATACTAAATCAACGAATTATTAACCCCTTCACTGCCACACCCCTTTTGCAGTCCTGTGTTAAGCATCAGCAACACAGTCAATCTCGCTCACTCTGTTCCAGTGCTAACCCCCCCCACCTGTACATTGTGAATGAGCAAACTGACACCGGTCTTCTGCTTTCCCACCGCCAATAAGAAGCGGAAACTGATATTTAAGATTACTGAATATCACATGAACAAACAGATTATACACCTTTTATGCCACTCATCAGCTTGCGGCATTTATAAGAAGATTCTGAATATAGATGCAAAACACAGGATTACTTTGGAACAGCAAATCAAGTAGAAAACAGAATGGTTGGTGGTAAGTTGACTGTGAACATACCACGGATGTCTTAATTCACAGGAGAGACAGCATTTTGGACATACTCATATTGTTCATACGGTGAAATGATTACATTAGGTAACTCATGCAGTGATATGATGGCAAGCATTGTAACTCAGAACCTCAGAGGAATGGCTGAGACAACTGTAGAATGAACATGACATTGTAAGTTAGTACTTTTTCTCATGTCAGCAGTATCAAATAATACAGTGGTCCCCAATCCTCAGGCCGCAGACAGATACTGGACTATGGACCAATTGGTACTGGGCTGCACGAGAAATATTTAATTATTTCAATTTTACTTACGATCTGGGTCTAACAATTTTTTATTTTCCTTTTATTATTTTGCTACTTGTCATACGAATCACAGTTACAGAAATCTACTTTTATTCAAGACATAAAATGTTTCAACACATGAACAGATCCATGTACAGACTCTGGTCGTGATAAAATTGTCAAACACTGAACGGTCCACGGCAATAAAAAGGTTGGAGACCACTGAAATAAAAGACCAATAACCATTTTCCTTACTTTTTCGGGACAGCATGGAAGCCATAGGGATGGCATTACTGTCCTTGTCGACCACAAATGCAGCGATGGAAGATGGGGAGACAACTAGACCATCTTCATCAGAGTCACACAGACGGTTTCCACTCAGTATGTTGTAGACATCTTGGCCAAGTCGCAGGGACTGAAATAGTCAGAGATAGGATTAGGTCATGCATGTGATCAGTTCTGAGGAGAACACAAGAAGATACTATTGGGCCATATGTAGCCCAAAATGACTTTCTTTCTGAATATTGTTTCAGGAAAGCTATTTGCCCACTAAGATGACTCATGACAGCGGATGAGGCAAAAAGTATTTTTTATTTTTTATCGGAACTACAAAGCTAAAAGAAAATTACAATTTGATTCCATAAGCAATAATGACCACCCCCTGTTCATCAGCGTTAACATTTCTCCATTGTGCACAATTAGGATTTTAAGCAAAATCACATGACCTAGGAAACATCGCTCACATGTGGCTTTGTTTATATGATGTGACAAGTCTGAG
>JBCAUA010000016.1:2827245-2843894 GCA_038406235.1 Peronia verruculata | reverse complement strand
GAAATCGCTCAGTTGAACAGCCACATCCTTTACAAACTCAACAACAAGCCAGATGCCAGACAAATGAAATCTGCCAAGTACACCTTGAAAGGTTTCAAACAGAAACTCATTCGTGGCCTCATATCTCGCTTCTCAGCCGAAGGACAAGCAGGCCGTGATGTTATGGCTCCCCCTGCACCTGGGATGGCACAGCCTGGTCGACCAAGAGAAGCCCTCGAGTTGGAGCCCCAGACCAACCGTCAACATCTAATTGTTTATACCCCACATGACCGGCGGTGTAAGTTCTGCAGCACTTCTGATGCCCCAAAACGCACCGGCTTCATCTGCAATGACTGCCAGGACAAGCCTCATCTGCATCCCAAACATTGCTTTGAGGCTTATCACAAGCAGAATAGGCAGACATAATTCAGGAAATGCTGCTTGTAATTTGTAAATAGTTTGTACAGTATGTTGTGGAACTCCATACCGTGTGAATAGTGTACATTACATTCTTCCTTCATTTTGGATTGAATTTCGCCTGTTTTTTTTTCTTGGAGGTCACTTTGCTAATTTACTCATAGAACCTGTAAATATCAATAGTTTTTGGTGATCAAGGACTCATTTTATTTGGAAATGGATATTCTGTACTATTTTGACACTTCCAGTGTATTTGCATTCACCCAGGACATACTGTTTGAAGGTATGATGAATTTTATTCTTTTTTGTACTCTCACACATACACAAAACATTTACTTTACAAGCAATGCTAACCCAACAAAATAACTTTCAGCACATCAAAGATACACCATTGGTTTCCTTATTCAATTCCCTTTCCAACAATACCAGAATGAATGTTGTAGATGCCTTAGTTATTGAGTTATGAATATTTTGGTGAGGTCATGCAAGTTTTTCATTATGATCAATTTTCACCTTGCGACTGAGTGGGGAAAACCCTTGCGAATGGAATGAGTTAAGATAAAACAAACACTGAAAGCAAACGCATATTCTTAAAAAAAAAGAGAACGCATATTCTTCAAAAAAAAAGAGAACTATGAATATAATAATAAAAAGGTTTTTTTTTTGGTTTTTTTTAAATTTGACCAAATAAATTACTAAATGTTAATGATAAAATGGTGGAAAATGGCCATAGTTTATGCATAGCCAATGACTTGAAATGACAGAGCACCCTAAAAAAAATATACTTATCTACCCTACTTTTGGTCCAGGTCTGAGTCCAAATATACACAAACAAGAGGTCCACTCTAAAACAGCTATTAAAAAAAAAAATGAAATTTAGGAAAGAATCTTTGGGAGCATTTTTTTTTTCTAATTTGCTGTGTTTACAATAAAATAAAATGACGGGCTGATATCAAAACTACCCTGATAACGAACCGTTTTCATTTCCCTGATCGGACTTTTCTTTCATACCAAGTGTAACCAAGACCAAGCTCAGGTACTGTACTGCTAAGCAGTATGACAAAAGCCCTGTCAAAGAAATTGCCCAAGAGTGCATCAAGTACTGGTGCCCACAATGTGCTGTACTGCCTAACAGAATGACACAAGTTTCGAGAAAGAAATTGTATGTGAGCGCGTCAAGTACCCGTGCTCATTTGTTGTATGTTGTGTATCACAAAAATATGCTGCAAAAAAAAAACAAAAAAACCTTCTAAATAATAAATTCATTTGAATAATATTCCTAATATTGTGTGTTGACCTTAAGAGAGCTGCCTGACTATAGTATCAAATGAGTAATTTCTATTTTATTTTCCCTTTGGAATGAAAAAAAAAAATAAAATAAAAAAACAAGATTTTTTTCCCCATTACACTATCCTACTTCTTTTATTGAAAGGCTTTTATATTATTCATTCATCACTAGTTCAATAAAATAAAATATTTTGTGCATATTATATATATACACCTATCTACCTATCAGCTCATAGAGATAAGAAAATGAAAAAAATTGAACTATAGAATCAAATATTAATGTGCAAACACCTTAACAATTACATTATTTCAGAATCATTTACACCAATTAAAAACAATGGGACGTCTTCAATGCTAAGCATGATTCTGCATAGACCATACTCATAGATAAATGGAGGGACAAACAATTCAATCTGCACGGAATTTCTTCAGCTTTCATCAACACATTGTCCCTCCAAATTTCAAAAGCATTTTAATTTTTTAACCTATCAACTATCAACAAATTTTTTTTTTCATTCATAGAAAGCTCATGAAATTATCTTTACTTTGATGTATACCTCAATACAATGTGCCTACAGTCACCCAGGACCTTAAGTAAGGTTAGATATCTGGAGGATCATGGACAATTTTCATTCTGATCAGTGATCCAGTTTCCTGATTTCAATCGTGCTTACTTCGGCACTTAGTAAAGCTACAACAGTGATTCTCGTGTGATTGAAAATGGCATGAAAAGCTCTTCTAGATGATGAAAATAACTCCATACCCTCAAAAACTGACTTATGTATGGTACTGATCAGCGGCACCATAAATATTATCAGCAGTTCAAGAGAAATTTTCAATATAGGCATTACATTGAAGGAAATGTTCTATTATACACTTTTAAAACCAACTATGTTGAGATGTCATAATTATGAGAATTCCCAAGCAGCACTAGCCGACATTTGAAAAACCTTACAACCATGGGCGGCTCTCATTTCACATTACACACATCTAAATTTCAAATCTATCCCATAGACATCCCACATAGTAACCTGACTCCACTATCTCTCACTAGATCTGCTTGCTTCATGTTTTTTATCACAAAAATATGCTGGAAAAAAAAAATCAGTGATAGACACCAGGACGACTTACTCCTTCAACTTTTCATGGATCTTTTCACAGTTTTCTCTCAGATCAACCAGCATATCTGGAAAGTTAAAAAAAAAAAAAAAAACTGAATATTGCAGTGATGAGAAATATAATGCTTGCACACATACAGAGTTGATAAATTGTGAATTTCAACTGCAAGTTTCAGACCAAAAAAAAAAAAAAACAGCAATTATCCTTGAGCAGATTAACCACATATATAGCTCTGTTAGTTTCAGTGCAAGTTCTTAATCAAACATTTAGATCTTCTGCGCAAAGAAAAAGGTCCAAATGTTTATAGCCTAACATTTCTTTATCATAAATGCCTAAAAGTTGAACTCTCGAATCTTTTGACTGTCCTCTTTTTACTTTAGGGACTCCTACCTAGTTTTAACTTAAAATATATATCATGATGCCCTTACATCATGGCGTTCTGTCCGAAAGAAAAATTGATCTCTAATCTAGGTCAGACTTCATCATGCCACTGTTTTGTTTTTATTTTCTCTGCCACTTTTCAGCCTCAACTTTACCATAATCATAACATCCCAGCTTAGTCACTGGTTTTCTTCTATTTGGCTAATGTTAATGTTCTGCCATATTTGATAAGTGATAAGGTAAAAAGAAAAAAAAAAGAGTGGACAAACTTTCCCAATTTCCTTCCCTATTCTACCCTAGCAATTGTGTGTGAACCCATTCAGATCACACAAGTGGGTGCCTTAAAAAAAAAAATTGGTCTTAATTTAAGTCTTACGTGGATGTTCCTGCAAGAGGTGCAGCGACTGTATAGCTGCAGAGGCCAGCATGGGTGGCTGAGATGCTGAGAAGCAATAGCCCAAACCTGACAGCCGCTAAAATATATTCAACAGAAAAAATACCATATTTAATGTGAGAACAAGCTGAGTACATGTCCTAAAAATGGTCTGTTAAAATAAAATACAGTATTGCAATATGACAAAAAACAGCAGTATTTAAGAATCTCATGAATTAATTAAAAACTAGGTTTTGTGAAAATAGAAACTGTGATTTTCTATATTTTTTTTCAATGAATAGAAGCAAAAATGATCATATGATGAAGATCAATGGGAGATTACAATAAAGATAACACATGACAATATTGCAAATAATTAGATCAAACTGTGTTTAAAAAAAACTTCTGCATAAATAGAAATGGTGATTTAAATCACAGCATTATTTCCTGCCCCAGTCAGGAAAATTACCAAAAAGGCATTGCAGTTAGCTCTAATTCATAACTTTCTAAAGATTTTTACCTGATGGTCAATGACAAATTTTTTGCCACAACAGAATCCTCCAATAGAACCTAGAGAGTTCTCCAAAGATGCAGAAATCAAATCAATTTGGTCTGGTGAGATGCCAAAGTGCTCAGTCACGCCTTTCCCAGTGGTACCAAGCACACCAAAGGAGATTGTCTCGTCCAAGAAAATGCGCACTTTGTATTTCCATTTCAGTTCCACCTGAAAGAAAAGCATCACAGTAAATGCATGAGGTCTTCAATAAAGTATTACATCGGGACTGTTTTCTCTTTAAAAAGGTCGATAAAATGATTAGAAATTATAAGAGCTTAATTGTGTTGGAAGGCACATCTTTTGCATAACAATTTCATTACTAAGATATTAGAAGACATTTACAAAATTATTGTAGAGTTAATACAGAAATCTGTAAACATGACAATAAATGATAGTCCATCATGAGAGTCAGGAGTATTGATGACTCTTCAAGTTATGCATACTGTTCATATGTAGTGCTATGCACATTCCTTAGACCTCTCTATTCCTTGGAGAGAAAAGCATTAATTCATAGTCAAACTGGGAGATCAGCATTCTCAGATATCATATATATGTACAAGATCCAAGACTCCAGATTAATGTTAAGTCTTCTGGTTTGCAAAAACCTGTTGAACTACTTGCTGTGTCCCGCTGTGCCACATCAGAGACAAAAAAATAAAGAAGTGGTTTGTCCTAGCCTAGCATTTTTATTTTCTGTAAGCATCAAAGAAGTCAAGAGATAGCGGGTGCTAAAGGTCAGGCATTATGGTAGACCAGACTTCAGGATAGGTTGGGCCTTTAACTTCCTGCTTGATATGTAACACCTCTTTTATGAAAGAATCAATAAAGATCCATTTTGTGCCTTCAAATCATACTGGTATCACTCCAATTCACTAAGTCAGAATCAGATAACACACAGTTCTTTATTACTTACCAATTTAGGCAGTGGGCAGATAGCACCAGTGTTGAGATACAAGCCCTCGGCCAAAATGAAGCGTCTGGTCACCTTGGCTTTCTTGGGATTCTGTCAACATTAAAAAAGAGGAGCAAAATATTCTTAGCAAAAGCCCTGATCAGCTTCATATACACTGAAACAAAGGGAAGCATCATCTGTTTAATTTGTTTCCATATTTCTGGAATTGCAGAACAGTTGATATATTTAAAATTAACATATGAACATATCAGTTAGACTGACAAAGATATAACTGCATGAGACAGGAGTGTGGTGACAAGATGTGAATGGGATATGACCAAATACACAATTTCAGGTTCAATCATTTTTCTTCCTCTTCTCACTGAGCAGATAAAATACCTTCAGCAATATTACCTTCTTGTCTGCTTTGCTCTGCTCTATCAGCAAGGACTCCAGGTGCTCCATGTCATTATGTTTGAAAAACTTGATGTGGCTGCGAGAGGCTACCAAGCCCTTCTGAATCGCAAATCCAACATTTTCATCTCTGAGGATAAGAGAAAGTGAAGTCAATCATAGAATTCTGTGGCTGTCTTGGCTTAATAAAACTTGGGCAACTGAAACCATATTTATGACATACAAAAGACCTCTTCTTTTTCTGGGCTCTTTCCCACTAAAAATATATTTCTCAGTTGAAGAATCGACATATTACAGCAGCAAAATATTACAGCCATGAATGAGAGATTTACAAAAATCTAAAATTTCAAAACTCAGAAGTTTAGTTTCCTGTTGGTGCTTTTATTTTTGTTATCCTAATAACAATGTTAAATAATTGTGTGGTTATGTGTAATGGATCAGATGTTAAAAGGGGCTTCACTGAGGAGACTCGGATTTTCTGATTGCAGTGTCACAGGAGTTTAGCTCTAAATGTGGATGTCTTGGCACAAAAAAATCGCAGCTAAGTAATTTTTTTCAGCAAATTAAGTACAATTTTCATTTCCTTTTCTATGACAATGATAACTCTGTATGTGAAAAATTCGACATCTGACCCAGTTCACCTAGTGGCACGGCAGTACATTACAGGCAAAAGAGGAATATGCATGGCTTACGCAAAGATGATGTCTCCTCTCTTAGAGTAGGCTGGGATAGCGCTTGCAATAGTGGCAAAACCATATGAGTACAGGATGGCCTCTTCACTGTCCATGAACTTTGCCAGCTCATCCTCCAGCTCCAAGTGCACATCTAATTAGAGACATGTGTAAAAGTATGAGGCATCTCTCTGTTAGAGACCAACAGGTTTTAACATCCTCATTAGCCCATCTATGGTGTTGGTGAGCATTTCTCCAGGCAGAATAGCTTCCTGTGATTTAATCTTCTTGTTGTAAAATTAAACCTTACACATGTGACACTTTGAGAATAACCTCCATCTTAAGTACATGTAACATTTGTTGCTGGTGACATGACTTTAGGGCTATTCCCCATTATACAGGCTGAGCGACAAGTCTGATACTAATGTCCCAGTAATGAAAAAAAAAAAAAAAAATAAGCCCAGAAATTAAAATCATCATTTAGCTATAATGAAATACTTTTATGCCTCTTTTGGAGCAGGTTCAAACTTCTGTGTGAATTTTTGGCTGTTTTTAAAATTTCGTTGCAATATTTGCCTGCGTAGAGAACATATAGGACATGAATGTATGCAGTAAACATGCCACTTAATTGATGTCTTGTATAATAGTCATCAAATTATCTGTCCTAATTTTGTACTCCAAGATCAAATCTTTTCTAGTATTTTGGGTGCACACCTGATTGCACATGGCTTTCAAGTTTCTAAAATGTTCTATCCTACATTCACCAAACTGATCAATATGGCAGATGGAAATGAAAATTGCTCAGACTGCAAATTTATCCCATAATGTAAAATCTGATCTTGTGAGGGCAACTCACTTTTAACTCATAAAATAACTGAATAGCATTCGTACTTTCAAGGGTAATTTTACAGTTTGCATTAATATCATATGAAAAGTTATGCTGATATTGCATGTAAAAGGACAAACCCGTGTGATGTTTTATTTTTCAATAGATGCACACAATATTTTCAAAATGTATATTTGAAATGTGAAGCTAAGGAAAGAAGACCTGGCAATCAAGGAATCTACACTCATCTTGCAGATGCTAAATTTCAGCAATGTTAATAAGTTATAAGACACCAGTTAGTTATAAAGTCTCTATTCCCCATTTTTTAAATATTTCCTAAATATTGAAATTATTCTGGTTAAATAACAATGTAACAGAATTCTCAAAGAAAAAAGAAAAGTTACAGAGATATGATGATATTTGTACTGCATCCACAGACAGTGAATCCATATAGTAACGGACTATTTAAATGAATATCATAACAATATGTTCTGTGATTTCTGTCAAATTTTTGCTCTATAAATGAAAAAAAAATGAATGTTTATTCTTTGATGGATGCACACACTTGATAACTGTGCATTTAGTAGCACATGCATATTGCATAAGCATCAAACATTGGACCAGAGAAATTACATTCTTAAAAAGCCTGTGAGATTGACAAACTGCCAGAATAAGACTTAGTAGTGCTATAAAATCACATGCACAACATTTTGTGATTGATGAATCCACCCAGTTAACACTAAACACAAATAATGAAATCCCGACAAACAGGTAGTCTATAATAGCAAATAGCTTTGTGACTAAAGATCACAGAAACTTGCAACTTGTTTCAGTGCAGCAAATAAAGATAACATTTCATTTACAACTAACTGTCACATAAAAGGATATTTGCGTAAAGATAAAAGTGAGAAATTAAGCGGAAAGATTTAAATCATTTCAGCTCATACTGAGTCATACTTGAGCTACCAAGACACATTCAGGCAACATGAGTGTACCTATCACCTCAGCCAATAGGTGATCTATGGTGACTTATGCAATGCCAGTATAATGGACTAAGTTTCCTGGTTGAAGCCGTGTCCACCAGAGAATACATTGTCATATAAGAGACTAGGGAATCTCATGAACTAACACATCCCTCATGGAAAATAAACTACCTTTTAAGTAGCAAATTTAAAGCCTGTATCACTCACATGCTGCTGGATTCATTCTTGGTAGAATCCTTAACTTCGCACATAGCATTCTGTGACTGCTTACTAAACAATGCCCCAATTAAGCAATGGTCCTTAAGAATAACTATATTCATGAAAATTTATATTACTCTTTTTTTCTGAGTTGATAAGGACAAAGAAAAAAGCAAAAGAATAAAATGTAAACACCAATAAACATCCAATCAAAATTAATTCACAACAGCATAACTCTCAAAATCTATTGCTTACCCATTGTTCCATAAAAACCTCTCGGGCCACATGATCCAACACCATACACTTTCAATGCCTCCACAGCCTTATCCTGCAGTAGACATTTTTTGACAAAATAACTGATGCATATATTTTCCTTCAGTCATCGTACTGGCAAAAAAATTCAACATTATTGCCACGGACTGATGAGCTCTAAAGCATTATGAAAGAAACTTTTGTGGTATCACCATAAAATGTATTGAAACACTAAAACAAAAATTAATAATATTAATTAAAAACAAGCTTCCACTTTGCTCTACAGTCTTTCGTTTAGACAGACTTCACTACTGTGTACTCCGTTGAATGTCCCTATTTTATATGTCAGTGGTACAACAATATTAACATCAAGTAATTTGTCAGTGGGTTTCAATCAATCGTCACCACTCATCATCCAGTGAAAAAGTCCAAACAAATTGTTCCTTTGATATTTTTCATCATAAAAACTACACTGCTCTTCAAACAGGCCAGCAAATTCATTAGGTCGTTGTCTAACACAATCAAGATTCTATGTAATAATTCTATATTATGTAGTCTTGCTCCATATTCAGGACCAATTTTTTTAAGATCTTTGAAGACAATTCACCAAATCTGTACCTCAATTTCTTTCTTCCCCACCATGGAGAGAAAGTTGAAGGAAGCCATATTAATGCAAGATTTTCCATTGACAGTAATATATTTGCCATTTTGCCTGTTGTAAAAGAGAAAACAAAATAAAACAAAGACAAGTGAGTCCTGTGATACTTAATCCTTTACACAGAATATTATAATATAAAGCAAAGTCCAACCAGAACGTTGTGCCACGTACTAGATCCAATGCTTTGCAATCCACCACAAGACAATTTGCTGAAATCATAATTTATGTAACCTAATGCTGATTATTGATGTAAAAGTAACTCTCAAAAAGCATTCCCTTCATATGGAGCTATATATCACAGCATACTTTGGCTTACGTTTGTAATGATGTTTATGTTGTTTGAGGTCATGGCACAGTTATAACAGGTATATTATATATTTATAAACTTTACAGCTCAGGAGCAACTTACATTCAATTATCTTTGTTAATGGTCCCTATAACTTCCTCTGTGTATTTTAAAAGCTATCTTTCTACAACAATTGTTTTGAAATTTTAAGCTAATTCAGCTTACCCTTCAACACAATATTTATTCATAGACTGGAGGACAGGGTGATCATCTGGGACATCTGGTGCCAGGGGGTCTGGTTGCCATTCTTCCACAAGAGTGTCTTTTTCCTGATGATAAACACGATGAATTAACACTTTTTAAAAAGAAACTTTTTTATTTCATTTTCAGCAACAGCTTGTTTGATTTTCGACTGAACATGAAACATATGTGTGGGTACAAGCGAAAACCTGGCTAAAGCCACAGGCATTCGGACGGAGCTACAGGCTCTCAAAGTCGATTCTGGTGCTACCTACTGATTTTGGGTTTTAACTATGATCAATTCCATACATATGTTTAGAATGTATTGACACTGCAAAAAGTTCAAAATTGAGACTCTAAACATATTTTTTTTCAAGTTTTTATACCACCACCCAATTTGCGATATTTCTGCAATCTACGCTTATGTTCACACAGGTCCATCAACAAAAACTCTTATGTTGTGGTAATGCCATTGCTATGACCATTTAAGTCCTGCTTGACTCCATTGCCAAGGTCTTTCTGTAAGATAACAGCAAACATTTAATGTTATGAGTTATACCCTGCCTGTACCACCCAGATGCTAAATGCTCATTTACATGTGCCACAACCCAATCATTGCTTGGCTAGCTATCAATCGCTCTTACTGTTCCCATCTGAACATAAATCTTTGAGTAATTGTGGTGTCCCATCCCATTTCTCGTTTTATGTTTTCACCTACAGTGCATGTGCTGTTGATTTCAATTTGTAAGTTATGACTCAAGATGTAAATCTAGATTCATGGCGAGATCATTCACATTCACAAGTCTGGTCCGATGCCGACGACCTGTTTAGATTACGAATACTTAGTCATCAGCACCATGGACAAAAGATAGCAGGCTTCCAGATGCTTGCATCATCATGTAGAGCTATAGGTCTTTTCTGCTTAATTTACATAAGACAGGATTAAAAAAGAGCATATTTTTCTCTTTCCTCTACTTGAAAGTTGAATTTCTCTCTTTTGCAATTTTTTTTATCTCTATGGTACAAAAACTGTCATATCTCAGGTTTTAGTTGTCAAAATTGGATGAAATAAAATTCAAAATGCTCAGAAATGATTCTATTTTCACACATAACACTTAGTTCAATATTTTAAATTTGAAGTTTAACTGCTTTTTTGCTTGGGCCAACACATTTTATACCTCTCTTTGACTAACAGAATGATTGGAACATTATCATAAATCATTATGACAGATCCGAGTACTGAATATTTGTTTCTACTACTACTCTAAACCGAGTGTAACTTCCAAGTTTTTTCAGCAGTGAACAAGACGTGTTGATATCTTGACAAAATATAATTTTCATTTGAAAGGAAATGTCAGAGATTATCTCATTATCTTAAACAATTTCACCATGCAAAAACAAGTTGGCTAATCACTGAGGGTACTATATAGTTCTTTTTTTTTTAGCAATGTAAACAATGACAGCTGAAAATTATCAGGTAACATTCCTATGAAAAACAAAATTTTTATTAAAGCTACCATTTTTTTTTTTCTTATGTTATATTAAATCTGGCCACATCATATCCGAAAATCACTTTAAATGAGGGAATTTTCATAGAAATTATTTTTAGCCGTCATCAGCCAGCACTCCCAGTAGCTAATAAATTTCACACTTTGATATAAATAGTGAATTGTTGACAAGTTAATCAAACTTAACACCAAGTGATTTGATCACATCATCCAAAACATGCCTGGAAATTTTGACCATCCTTCACATCAGTAGAAATAGTCAATGCATGAAAATTAATACACAAGACAGTATTTTTCAATTACACAAAGATAATAATTTGTATGTGTCTCCTCACCTTTTCAGTGAGCACAGTTTTCTCTGGAGAAAAGCTACGTGATATGTAGATCTTGAAAATCAGCAGAATAAGAGCAACTTCAAAGACCATATGATACCAAGGGGCCTAGGAAAGCAAAGTAACAAACAATAATAATTATTAAAATAATATTACCTGAATGTTGAAAACAGAATCTGTATAGAATAATGATAACAACGCAATGCAACCACTCTGATGCAAAGAATAAATTAACACTTGATATTTTGATGTAATGACATAGAGTGCTGATGCTCCACAATGGCCAAAAAATAAAATTATAATAGTACAAAGACAGAAACAGACAATTTTTGAGATAAAAAATGATGGGGTCCAAGTTACTTTGAATTGAAATTTTTAATTTTTGTCTCTTTTCAGCAAAGCAACAACCTGTTCTTTGCAAAGTTCACTTTAATGCCCAACTTGATGCTTTGATGACCTTGTTATTCCTCTCTGCTGCAATAAATTACTTCTCAAGTATCTGCTCTGATAGGCTGCAAAACTCTTGAAAAAAGTCCCATCTTAAACTTTCTCTTCATCCACTTCGTTTTCACTCTATGACAGGTGTGTTTGCTGCAGTTTGCATTACAAATTTAGTGGATTTGGTGAATGGTCTCCTTAGAGTAGACCTCTTAAGACCAAAAATGTTGAATAAATGGCTCATTTGAAAAATACACGAAAATAATGACTCCACATCTTTACTGGCAGTTGGCAAAATTATGATGCTAGTGCTCAATAAACCCATACCATGCAGAGCTCGTATATAAGGTGGCTTTCTATTAAATCATGGCATGGTGGAAAGTATACAAACTGGCCTCTTAGTGGTATTTCATGCCATGCCACCGAAACTTAAAAAGATTTATTAATCCTGATTTTGTTCTAGACTGTCGTTACAGCATTTCATTCACCAATCTTCCAACACTTTAAAATAGAAATGATAAGAATATAAAAAAGTTTGTACTACTCCTGTTAGATGGAAAGGGAGAACAGAAATTAAAAGCCATGGCCCATTCAAGTCCTCTTAAAAATATTTGAGAAAAATATGTAATCCAACAGAGATAATGATGCAGGAGGGGAATATCGAATAATCTATGTTTTTCCTTACTGAATAATGACTAGACACCCTAATTGCATGACCCACTCAACAATCATACAACACCAGCAATCAAGCTGTCCAGGATCAAAATGAGCTACAGTTATATGCATGGATGCATATGTCATGCTGTGCTACCATTATTATAAATTATAAACCAATTACAATTTCTTTGTAGCAATTAGTAGCAATGGGAACCTGAATGGTGGCCTGTCTGATCTAAGAAAAATTTTTGAAATCCATGAGGCCAGAAGGACGATAAATTACAGTCTACATTGAGATATTGTAACATGAATGTCAACAGATCCTTTTGAATAATGGCTTAGTCCATGGAGTTATGTTACATCAGGACAATTGTTTTGGGCTAGTGAAAGGGCCATAGTTAGCAGAGCTCCAACCTTCTACATCGGATCAAATTCAGGAGCTGAATTACATTTTGTTCAATGCAAAGTATAAATTGCAGTTTATAATAATAAATCTTAGTTAAAATAAACACAACAGTGGTACACAGAAAAGATCTCACTGAATTTATTAATGCAAACTACAAATCAGCCAACACAAGAATTTAAGAAACAGTGTATACAACATTTCTCACTCTTCTACAAATCTTGTTTTGGAAGATTTATTTGCTGACCACTTCAGTAGGCACACAAAATTCTGCTGGCAGGCCACAAACAGTCCGGGGGCAGTAAATAACCCACCTAGGCTAGGCCTATAGACGAAAGTGTAACAGAATGATCTGTGTGTCAGGGGAAACTTGACAACCCTATGTATGTACAGCCCCGCTACCATTAGTACCAATGACTAGTTTCAAGTATTATAAATATATAAGGTTAGGAAGAGGTGAATTAGGGGATGGATTTGAGGAAGCCCATAGTCACACTGCAGAGATCTGAAATGGGCCAATATTGTGTCAACAGGAGATCGTCGTGCTCTGTCATATTACTTCCCTTTACAGACAAAAGAGGGACTGAACTAGTAGTGCAAAGAGGAAAAAAAAAATCACGTTTGCAAACATTTCTTGAAACATTTATCATGTGCAAGATCTAGTCTAGAGATCTAAATCTAGATCTAATTACTGTAAATTACAATAGATCTGGCTCTTGACTTTTTTGCTCAAGATAACTTCGAATTTAAAACATTGTTTCTGAGTTGATACTCTCTCATCTGATACATGATCATTCTAAGACTAAAAACCCGGAATCGGTCGCCAAAACAAAATCTAGACTAGTACCTAGATCTATTCTATTCTAGATCAAGACTTGATCTCTATATAGACTATGATTACTTTGAGTAGTGGAAACAATTCTTTCACGGATCAAGCGTAAACATCATTTAGATCTAACCCACCTCTGTAGTATGAAATAGCATATACAGGTAGTATTTTGTCCCTACCTGAAATACCCCTTGGATTAGATCATACATGTCCCAAGTTGCTGGCTTGATCTCCATTTTGCCGAGTTCAAATGCCAGGTATACGGCAACATGTCTTTCAGACTAGATCACTATTAATAAAGAAATGTTTTTTAAAGTAGAGCAATCTGGAGAGAGATCTTATTATTTCAAGCAAAGCGAATCAACTTTTATCTCATTTCGTGATAAATTTATCTTTTTGTGCCTTCTACAGGTAGAGCCATCGATCAGATAAATAAACTGTACGATATCAAGCCAAACAGGTATTATGTGGCATTCTGTGAAAACATGCGTTTCATAACGCAGAAGATTTGTCACCAAGGGGAGCACATAAATAATTTTGGCCTAGACTCCATCTCACAAAAATACTTCAAAGTTGCGTTTAGCTTTCAAACGACAGAATCATTACGTTGCTTCACAAATTTGCTCATTTATTGCATATTTCCCAAAACGTTTTATGCTTTTTCACTTTTCCTTCCTTGCAGAACGCGATTGTCTGAGTAGGATAGTGTGACGTCCCGTACGCTGCTTAGCCACAATGCCCCCACTTTGTCCAAGCAGAGACATCATTCAGTATGCTCAAATTTGAGAAAAAATGGGCCTATGGGGGAAAAATGTTTGGATCCCGTTACCATGACTATGCCACCATCTTGGATTTTGTATCTTGAAAATTAGCTATTTTCGAAAGTCTAAGGCTTCTTGGGTATTCATTGTAATCGTTTGGAATTTCCCATAGTAATAAAATAGCTCTATATAAATTAATAATAATAATAATCATAAATGAATGTTCTGCATTTGTTTAAGGTTATTAGCCATGTAATCTTGATCATAATTTTTTTGAAATACCCTTATGTATGTGGATTGACAGAACTGTTAATTTCTCTATATTCTGTCAAATATCTAATTTTCCTGCCAGAACATTATTGAAATACACGCTGTGAAAATTCAAATTTCCAAGACAGTTGGTTTAGAAACAGAAAAGCCTTGGGGAAAAGAAGTGAAAAAAAAGGTACATTTTGAGAAAGTCGCGAACGTTCATATCTTGCTACACGATCTCCTATAAGTGTCGTATTGGTGCCCGTTTTGGAGCATTAAATAGATGTTTCAGGTTCCAACCAGTACATTTTTTCATATTGGAATCAACGTGTCTAAATATAACAAAAACCCAATTTTGACCTTCTGATCCCCATTGGATAAGAAAAAGCATTTGTTACGGATAATTAGGAATACTGTACCGGTATCTCAAAGCTAATGAACATTGAATAGCATGATCCCTACACGAGAAATAATGGGAGGGCAGGAAGACTTTTTACACAACAAAAACACAAAGACGCGAGTGTTCTTTAAAAAAAAAAAAAAGGAAATAGCTATGGGAATGCTTATGTCTACATCTTGTCATTTTATAGCTTTTATTCCCCCCCCCCTCCCCGCCCACCCCAGTCCCTTTTCATTTAATGGTAGGTTAATGCTAGTATTGCAAGGGAAAATGGCTGAATTTTATGCTTTACCAGACGCCCTCCTCCTTCTGCCCCCCCCCCCACCCCACTTCTGTTTTTCTCTATCTGAGTGTATGTGTGTGTGTGGGGGGGGGGTGCATTTGTGTGCGAACATGTGCGAACATGCTTACTGGCCAACGTGCGAGAATGCATTATTGTGAGTCAAGCGCATTTACTGTTAAAAAAAAAAAACTGAAAAAAGAAAAAACAGCGGTATGGGTTTCTGTGATCTTTTCAGTGACCTGATTTCCCCCTAAAAATATCTAAATCACCGACATGTATAAACCTGGGTTTAGGGCAGAGATTTTGTACCTCAGAATACGACAGTATGTCTAAATCTGTAACAGGGAAGAAAAATCCTAGATCTGTAGCGATTATTCCCGCACGAGAATTTTATCAAGTCAGCGATAAATAAACTTGTCTCTGGGATGGGCAAATAAAAAAGGGTATGTTTTGACTGGGAAATTTCGGATCTTTGAAGGCTTCTTTCGACCTGCAGTGGGGTGGTTGTCTCACAATTTTCAGGAGGGGATGGGCTTATAATATGGGCTCATGAGAGTATGGATATATGGATATGTTTTTTTTTTTTTTTATCTGTATAAGTATATTATTCTTGTTGTGTTTGTAGTTGTTTTGTTTTGTTTTGTCTTTAGTTTACAAGCAAAACCTCTGGCTCGAATGGTTGTCATTTTTAAACCTGTCATCTTGGATTAGACTTCTCTAAAAGGGTTCTCCTTGAAGTCTATCTCTTTCGCCGAATAACAAGGGAACTTGATGAAACGTGGTCAAACAGTTGTTTGGTATATTTTCATATTGTCTAATAGACTGCATATTTTCAGCTATACGTATCGGTGTAGCAAAAAAAAAAAAAAAAGATTTTGTAGAAATTTTTGAAAATGCCATGTAGAAAAATCTTACATCTCGCCCTTTTGTCACAACAAAAACCTATTTTCCACAAAAACTTGAAAACAAAAATGGGAGGCCAGTAGGCCTATTTTTTTTTTTTTTTTTTTTAATTTTTTTAAATTTATTTATTTATTATTATTATTTATTATTATTTGTTGTTGTTATCTTGTTGCGAGAATGATGTATGCCAGATTTCGTTAGAATAAATAGCAAAATAGTGGAAAGGGGGGGAGGGATGGGGAAGAAATTAGCTTTTGAGAATAACGTGTTTAAATTTGTTGTTGTTTGATTGTTTTCTTCTTGTTTCTTGTAGGGAAGGGGGGGGGGGGGGGGGGGGGGGGGGGTTTTCTC
>JBCAUA010000016.1:2803296-2820835 GCA_038406235.1 Peronia verruculata | reverse complement strand
AGTTTGAAAGTTTTTTCCCCCCCCCCCCCCCCCCCCAACTTAATCGTGGTGATCAAGTGCTGTCCAATTATGTAAGACATTATTAGACAATCTGGGCTTTTTCATGTTAGAATTTTACATTCATTTTGAGAGAATTTTGCAAGTTTTACAAGAACCTCAGAGTGGGATTGAATAGGGTTTTACAATGGTGGAGATTCCAAGAGCTTCAAAGATCCCACAGGCAGGGCCATGTATCTATATCTAGATCGTGAACAGTTGCCCTCTTACATATTAGTCTTTCTAAGACTATGGGCATATTATTTGTTACTGTCGGTACTCTAATGTGCTGATTTTCCATCAACAACCCTCACATGACCATTTCATTGAATGATGTCAAATGTGAGGAACTAAGTGCTTCCAATTTTGATTTCAATCTTTGAATAGCTGCAGAAGAGCAGTTCATCTCTCGTCGAGAGCATGCACAAAATTTTATCATACTTCTAGTTTCACTGTTATCGTGCAGGACTTGTCTCATTGAAAATTATTGTAAAACCAAAGATGTCTTTGGCAGCTGAATGGCCAAAAGTAGACAAGTTGATGACAACCAAAAAAGTCGGAATAGAGTTTAGCAAAATTTGGGAAAATTCCATCAATCCGTGAAAGTCTGCCGCACTTCTTGGTGTGAACCTGTTACAGTGAGTAGGAAATTTATGATAAAAAAAACTCTTCTCTATGAATGACAGACTCATACACAATTGAACCTATATATCCTCTTCAAACAATAATAGTACTAGTAGTGGGCATTGTTAATAATTAGGCTACATAGGAAACAGACTGAAAGATTATTTATAAGTGAGGCATAAATGGTTTTAAGAAACAGGACCTTGTTGACTTGTGTCGAAGTGCTCAGTCTTGTCATCGAGTTTGACCCAGATAGAAATTTGAAGTGTAAAACTGACATCCTAAAGGCAAAAGTGACAGTATCAGCTAACAGCATAGAATTAATTAGCCCATTCCTACCCAGCTTGATGTGTCAAATGACTTAAACCAAATTCTAATGTTAAAAGCATTTGATATCGTATTCTTACTCTGACTGAGAGACTGCAAATGCCGTATTTACATGCCTCACTTCCAAGTTGGAAATTTATTTTCTGGGGGAAATTGTTGAATTTGCCCCCAAATCTTGCTGAGCTCTACTGCGACATCCATGACATGGTATATATGTAGTTACTATTTTGAATATATTTTTATGATTTCACATTACAGAAAACTCATTCGTACACAATACTATGATCCATAAGAATGATTGTACAAAAAGTAACAGAATGATATGTAATACATGTTTGTGAATTACATACATGTACAAGACATTTAACAACCCTATGTCAAATGTTTTCTCTCTTCTAGAAAAAACAAATGAGGACAAAATAAACAACATAGAAACCAAAATACAATGTATATTAACAACATAGCCCTGAATCATACGAGTATTCCTCTGCTCTTAGACCAATCCTCCTGCAGCCAATGGCTGAAATTATTGAATTCGCATGACAAACATAATTTCACTGTCACAATCCCTGTTGAATGGTTTTATATTATGATAAGTTAAAAGGAATACCAGAGCTGGTAAAGGAAACTAAAAATCTGCACCAATGGTCGAAGAAAAAAGAATTGGAGGGATCATGGTTGTCAAATTTGGAATAGATCTTAAGTTTTAAAAATAAGTAATAAAAAAAAAAGCGAACAAAATATATAATTTTCTTTTCAAATAATTAACCAAAGAGGCAAGTGAAGGAGATCATGCTATTCAGTATCTGATCATACCAACACCATGATCAGGAATGTATGTAGAGCAAAATGACGTACTGAAACTCAGAAACTTTTAAGTAACTAATATTCCACGGTTGACGGAAACAGGATGGGGATGGGAAGAGAACATCATGGAAGAGACAGTGGCCACGATAACTCTGTTATCTGAGGTTATTAGTTTGTTTGTACTGTACATAAAACTTGTAATTCTCCCATAACATCCCCCAACACTACTTAGCCATCAGTTGCTCATTGATTGATAGAATCCAGTTTTTGTCTCAGAAGTAACACTGACAGTACTCTGTGTAACCAACTGGTTAAGTACTACAGTGCAAGCACAGATCTAAATTCACATAAAGTCAAAGGTCTTGGGTTGATACAGCTACAGTGGAACTCTGATATTAAGAAACGAACAGACCACAATTATTTTTTTCTTAATATCCGAATGTATTAATATAGAATATAACAGAACATAAAACAATGAGGACGACCCATACATTGACTCATCATTACTATTAATTATTTCTCCAGATAGGCGTCCCCTTATAAAGCCTGTGTGCGCATTTGGCACAGAAAAATGTCTAACAAAAACAATTTTTTAAACAATCTGGCCCTCCAGAAAACTGCATCGCTTGCGGTGAGATTTCTGCCCCTAACCGCATTGCAACAGTGATTTTTTCACAATTTTTGCCTTTTTCCTCGCATAAATGAGGAGAAACAACATATGTCCAATGACGAGCACACCACCAGTCCTCCGGTGATCATGAGGGGTGTCCCTTCTCAAATCGCCAATATGACACTGGAGAGCAGGAGAGTTAGCTTGTGGTGGATTTACTGTTCTGTAAGACTAAGTCCCTGAGAGATCTTCAGCGATGAATTGATTCTTCAACAAAAAAAGTCA
The DNA here is from genome assembly GCA_038406235.1 of Peronia verruculata. Taxonomy (NCBI): domain Eukaryota; kingdom Metazoa; phylum Mollusca; class Gastropoda; order Systellommatophora; family Onchidiidae; genus Peronia; species Peronia verruculata. Next base: position 2,818,146 of record JBCAUA010000016.1, on the reverse strand, counting down.
CCAGTCTCACAGTGCAGTAAAACAGAAGTTAGTTCCCAACTCAAAATCACGCTAGTGGTGCGGATCAATTGTTTTGCAAGGTCTACTGGATGGATCTAACCTCTATTATTATCTAGATCTAAAACCTAATCAAAACATTTCGCAGAAAATGGAGAGACAGACAAGTAGCAGAAAGAGGTTGTCAAAATCTAGCTGTGTTTTGTAAGAATTTTAGCCAGCAAACATACGAGTCATTACGATTTAAGCTTAGGTCTGTTTATAACTTTCAAGGCGTGGTTCATTTTTTAGGACTAGTGTTAGTATGCTGGTTGGGCAGATGGAAGCTTTTCTCTGATGGATAGAGGGAGGTGTCTGATAAATTCTGCAGACGCTAAATTTGACACACAGCTTTTCCATCGTCAACTTCAATCAGATTTTGCCACGACAGAGTTTTGAATTTTTTTTTCTTTCTTATACATGTAGTTTAAAAAAGAAAATGCAAGAGATTTATAGCAAATTTGTGGCAAGTGAAATAATTGAAGAAATTTGTTTCGGGTACTGTTTTTCTTGTCAATACCATAAGTGATCTATAACTGGAAATATCAGTTTCGTTGTTAATTGTGAAATAGCATTCTAGTGGATATCGGCATGGCGATGATTATGAACAGAAATAGAAAGGAATAAAACATCCAGTCCCAGTTGCATATCCAACTGTCATCAATCTTTACAATAAAAATGACTTAACAGCTAATTCTGTGAGAAGTGTGGTCAGCAATAGATTTTTTTCTCTTATTTAACTTGCAGTACTTTTACAATTTTGGGGGATATATGCATGAAAGTTTTGGTGTTTTGAATGCAATTTTTGTCATTTTGAAATGCAATTTTCCGTGGGGCCAGAACAATGAAATACTGAAACTGGTAGGCTACTGAATGATACGTTTTACTCTGCACTGAAAAATAGAGTAATGTGCTACAGTGTGTAGGCTAGCAAATAAATGAGGCTTAATTGTTGGCCACCCTCAAGACCACTGTCTGTGAGTGTTCGATCTACAATATCGCAGAACATTCCTCCACACGATAAAGATTACTCGTCTCCCCCACCCGGCAGACCCTACTCAAACCTTTACTTTAACCTGTGTGGGCAAAGATACACCATTCCCACTCCAGGTTGTTTAACGTTGTTTTACGTGTGTAGTCAAAGCCGGCGACCATTGTTAGGAGTGAATAAACAAATAAAAAGCTGGTGACACGCTCAGTTTAACCTGTCTTTGGCATGCTGCCACGTGGTTTTACTTGTCATTTCTGAGGAAATTATTTCTTTATAAACAAGATCAGGAGGACTGGCATTTCACAAACTGGGAGATTTTATTACAAAAAAGAATTTAAAAAAATAAAATAGGTCAGCATATTCTGTCGTTTATTATTGTCATTTCGCAGCATCCGATTTTGTAATATCAAAGTTCTACTGTAATAAGGTGTGATAATAGTTAATACATTTCATTACAGTAATGTCTAATCAGTGATTAACACTGGCACAAGTAGAGTGTCATTTGAAAGTCAACACTGGTGCATACTGGGAGACATGGCAACTCCTGACTAGCTTGAGATTGAACATATGAAACAAGAAAAAAACAGAAACTAATAATAGACCGGTAATGGCATGGGTAGTCACAGAGATTGAACCTGAAGTTCTGCATGTCAGAACCATCTCAGTAAGACAGCAAGACCACATGATTGTACAACATAACAGTAGCACTGTATCCTCAACAATTACACTAAATAAAACTGGCTTCTTCCGCAGACATGAGGCAATCCTTCTGACATGACGAAGGACCTCACAACATTATTATAATACTATACATGAGCATAGAAACAAAAAACGTTTAAAAGGTCACTTACCACATAAAAGTTTTAAACCAACTAGTGGAGCCATCTGCTCAACATGACATTTGATAAATAAATCTTCTATTTCAGCTGGTTCATTAGACAATTTGTGAACATCATACAGTTTTTATCAATGCCATTTCTCCATTTAATTAATCAATTTCTCACCTTTATTCAGAGAATGTTTCTCATTTTACCTTACTAAATGGTAATTCTTTCACTTTTAGAAAATGGTAAATTTCCCATCTAGTATCTGGTGACACATGAGAAGTGGAAAAAAAAAAATATATATATATATACATAATATATAAAGAAGAAAAAAAAAAAAAAAAGGTTTCCAATGCTTGAAAACCAAACAAAAACTAATTGTTGCAAACCTTAGGGACACTGTTGTACTTGGAACTGTTTCTGTAAATGACAAATGCACTGATGGCAAGAGACAAAACCTAAAATAACTTATAAGATAAGTAACAAAAAAAAAAAAAAAAGAAAGGGAAGCTGTACATTATAAATTATTTCTTGTGTGTGTTTCAAAGGGCACCTGTATATTATAATAGTTATAATTCTACTTCAGATCTGGCACACTTTATAGCATAATAGTATAATAATGCTCTCTCTTTCAGCCTTCGCTGCTTTCATTTGAAATAGCTCTCTTCTCTATTCCATTTCATTATTAAATATTATAAAACAAAAGCAGGTCATAGAAGCTGAAATTTCTCTTTTTGTATATATATAATATTCTGTATTACTGAGCTTCACCTTCAAGAAATGTCTCTCTATATATTCATTTTTATGAACAACTTTTTTCTTATTGTCACACATGACATCAGGCTGATCCACTAGGTTTTAGGGCTTCCGCTCCGAATATTATAATGCCTGATAAAGCCAATGGTATAGATGGAAATGCCCTTGAACTGTAGCCTTAGTTTCCTTTGAGAGAAATAATATCAGATACTTATAAAAAAGCATTTTTAATGGTTACAGAAGAACGGAATTGCTAATTGTCAAATACAAGTTTCTGAGGAATCATCTGAGCATTTATACACATTATGCTCACATTCATGACAATCCTTATCAAATGGCAAGATATAGTTTGAATGTGGTTCAATTTGACCTGGTCAGTATCCATGTAATTATCAAGAAATAATCGTCATTGAAAATTTTGTAGAAAAACAGCTCCAGATATCTTGCATTTCCCATGACTGATAGAATTTAGTTATATTAAATGTCAACATAGATGTCCCCCAAGGACTAAACTGATGACGTTTCCAACATTTCTAATGTAAAATTACCTTTCAGTACTTAGGAGGATTGTCTCTTGACTGTAAGATTCAAAAACAAAACAAAAACATTCTTCATGTAGCAATATAAGGAACCAATTTTTTTGTTCAGTCTCACATCCATTCTACCACTGCTGTCTGAACTTCTACACCAATGACCAGATCAAATATTTCTGTTCCAACATATGTTGTATCACACAAGGTGGTTGGCAACTGTTTCTGACACAAAGGGCAACAAATGCAGAAAATCTTGGGGTTGACATGAAATCAGCTGTTGGTTAACAAAGTTCATAATAGTGTGTGCATGTATCACAAACCCTGTGACAGTGTAACAAAATACATAGCATATATCCACAGAATAAACAATAATAAAACACAGTTATATGAAGACTACCTGAAGCAGTGGTATAATTCTGAAACAAACACATAAAAACAAAACTTGGAAAGTATTTTATAGAGCAATTTTTAGACATATCATTTTCACCAAAGACAGTAATAATAATTCCTGAATAACTTTGTAGAATCTAGTAATGTATTTCTTGTTTCACCTTTCCTTTCTCTTGTTTGCCGTTTGCATAAAAATTTTATGAAAAAAAAAAAAAAAAAAGGCAAGGCAAAATAAAAACTTGTTTCCAATAGAAATGAAAAGAGACACTATGCCATTAGAAGTTATTAAACATCTAGAAAGATCTGTGTTCTGAACTTTAACCTAAACATTTCCTTTTATCTCCGCAGGACAGGCATAGAATAGCTTTGCTTGTTATCTTCTAACAAAAGTCTACTTGACCTGTAGCTTGTAAGATTGTGGCAAAATAGAGAGAAAGAAAATACAATCTCAGACAACAGCATTGGCCGTATACCTGACAAAGAGTGAATCAATCAATGATAGTTTTCCTGTCAGATGCCGCATAAAAAACTAAGGGCGGATTCTTTCTTTTTTTTTTTTTTTCTTTTCTCCTCATTTTGTTGTTGCTATTTTTCTTTTGCTGCCAAATCCCACATGAAAATCACATACATTTTAACTACCAGACATATGCTGGAACATCATGTTCTCCATGCCATCATCCCTTGGAAATGATTTTAAAAAGACAGCAAAGGGAGTTAATTTTTTTTTTTTTTTAAAGCTGTAAAATACGGAACAGTTACCACACTGAAAGCTGTGGAAGGATAAGAACAGGCTGTGAACTGAAATTAAACTAGCATCAAACAAATATTAAATATGTTTTCTAACAAGATAAACTGATAAAATTACAAACAAAACAGATTATGTTTTCAATGTACCGTTACCACAGAGCCTACATGAACAAAATCAAAGCTGACAAGAATGGAAAATTGTCCGATTTCAGCAGCCTTGATACCGACAACAGCCAGTAACTGAGTAAGTGAAACTGTTTCTCTAGTCAGGTATTGTATAGAACAAAAGGAAGCAATAGATGGTGAAACTAAGAAGTTATCCATTTTACACAATTTGTGTTAAGCCCTTTGCACCATCATTAGGGTAAGAAATAATGAACATCACAGATCTATGAATAGAGTTGAGATGACTGGATGAGTTTCTTGTTACCATTTTGATTTCCGTTTTGAATTGGTGAGGATAACATTGTCAATGAACACAACGAGATCATGTGGAGACTGTGCCAGCTCATTACACAAACTGACTGCCAGATCAGGCAACAAAAGCTGCATGGCTCTACAGGCTAACTGGGCAAATATGCCAAGGAGGTGACCTGGGTTCCGATGCACCTTGACTTGCACAGGTATAAGATGTTCTTCCAGATCTCTCAGGCTAAGACGGGATAACTGTGGAGAGAGACAGTCACTGTCTTTGCTGCCATCTATGCGGAGCTGATCCTTTTGTAAATGGCTGCCAGGGAGGAGATGAGACTCCTGACAGTCAGAGGTAAAGATTGATGTACTGGCTGTTGGAGGATATGTTGACCCTATGCTCTTCTGGTCAGCACCAGCTATTTGGGAGCTGCTCCCAGCTAACTGTTTTGATGAACAAGTTATGTTTGATGAAATCTCCACATGGTCCAGTGTTGAAGCATTGGAAGTTTGTTTTAGACAATTCAGTGAATTGTCAATTGTACATTTGCATTGCACTTCAGACTGAAACTGCACATTTTCTTCTACTTCAGTAGCATGATTAGGCTGCTCTAGTGACAACACTAAATCTCTGAGAAGTTCCTCAAATCTGTGAGATTCAGGACTCATAGTGTCAAGTTCTAAATGCAACTGAGGAAACAAATAGTACAACAACCTGTGCATGCGTGTCTGGAGCTGCGATAATTCTGTTGTATTGACAACAAAGTTGCGTAAGTTTTCTGGTAAGAACTCAGAATATTCTGTAAGATCAGCAAAAGGCAGGGTATTGCATCGCCGTCGTCTGGTCTTTCGACAGGAACGTTTCCCACGACTAAACCCAAAACAGGTATCTCTTTTTGAATGTTGTGACTTCCCGTTCTGAGAACTGCAGGCAATGACTGTTTCTGACACATGGGTGAGGGTTGGTGGGGACAAATGGTCAGATATTTGACTTTCATTGTCTCGTGGTGAGGGCATGGTGCGGGGTCTCTTGCCAGATCTTGAAAATGTTTCAACACTGTCAATGGTGTGGCGCTTTTTCCTAGACAAGCCATGAGGCCCATGAGTTGGAGAAATCACAGAGAGAATCGGAGGCTCGTTGGGAAAACCAGAGGCACTATCAGAATCGAGTTCAGTCTTAACGGCAACAGGGAATGTTTGTAGCATATCATTGGTAGCATCTTTAGCTAGTAATGGAGGGACAGGCAAGCAAAAAGATGCTTCAGATGATAATAAAGATTCTTCTTGTGTGGAATTATCTCTCACTGATTGTTCAACTGATGGCATATTTCCTGGATAGTCTGGTTTTTCGCTTTTAGTTTCAACAAGATCACAATTCTTGCAGTCAACTATATCCAATTCTTTGTCCGCGTGACCATCCCCTCCTGGGCCCCTGACTTCATCCAGTTCAGAATTAGACACTGATGCAGGAGATACAATGGTTGGTGATGCTCCAAGCATACAAGTACTGTCACACTCAATTGACACATCTCCCTGTGCAGATGTTTTTGACATCCGACGAGATTCCACAGTACCACTAGTTAAATTACCAGGAAGCTCTGATGTGGAGTCCGCTTCCATGGCACAAAAATCTGGGCTATGACTTGGATGTTTGTCATTTGTAGCTGGTGATTCTACTGACAAATGCATGGCTTCAGGACTAGGAATCAAAGGTGGAGGAGTGTCTTCAAAATGATCATTCATAGAATTAAACTTGTCAAATATATTACCGCTTTCCTTGCTGTCTTTTGCTTTAAGAGAATGATTCACTCTATCGTCTTCAAGTTGAAAAGGCTGCACTTTGTCCTTAGCACTGTAAGTTTTCAGGGATTTTTCCTTTATTTGCATTGCTGATTTCCTGGCGTATGTCTGACGATGACGACTGTAACTGCGTATTGAATTCTGTGTGGAAAACTTTTGATTATCTCGAGAACAAGCTTTCACACCACTTATCTGCTTTGGAACTGGTTCTAATATAGGTGGCTCATCCTCAAATTGCTCATTTTGATTTGAGAATATGGTATCCTCATCATCATCATCAACTAAAATTGGAGCAGAATCCTTCTCACAAGACTGAAATATTTTGTCTTTTATTCTTGGTGTTCCAGATTTTGTAGCATCTTGTACACAGTCAACATGTTCATCCATATCGCTTACACTTCCGTCTAAACTTTCCTCATAATTCATCTTATATTTATCATAATCTTCCTCTTCAGTGTCCCCTCCACTACTAGAACCATCATTGCTCTCTTTCAACCACTTTTCAAATTCCTTTGCATAAGCATCAGACATTGTGTCAAGGGCGAAAAGTCTGTCCTGGCTGACTGCTTATCTGCCAACAGCTGGAAAACAGCATCAAAATCTGCAATAAAGGATGGGGATAAGACATCATACTGATGTTACTGTAATGAATCATATCTCTTCAGACAAAATATTTTTAGAAATCAAACTAGCTGACACTGTGGTTATTAATGTGATTATGATTAAATCAATATGAAGTTAAAGCCTAGCTCGAGGTAAATGGTCTTCAATAACTACAGTAACATGCTTATCTTGCACCCCCTGGTGGGAGCCATTTAAAACATTCAGAACTTCCAATCTACTGGGTTGCTGACTGCTAATGACTGGAAGGATATTCTGTGATGTTGACCTGGTTGTGTTTTCATGCCCTACCAGGTTGCTGGGGGTCAAGTGAATTTTTGAAGTTAGTCTCTGAATAGGACTAAGACATTCAGCACTGAAACATTCATTAGCCTGAGAATGCTGAACAGTGAGAAAGCTAACCACTTCACTGCTAACAGTAACAGGGGTACCTCCAAAAAAATGGGCTTCTCATGTGAAGGAAAACATGCATAACTTCATCAAGTCAGCTCATCATCAACCACCCCTTTTCCCCTTTGATCCAAAGTTCCGACCATTGACCAGCATTTTGCATCTACATGTACATTATGAATCTTTTGACAGATCCTGTGAGCTGATATGACCCAACGATGAGATCCCAAATCAAGCATAATAATTTGTTCATGTAACAATCAGAGATCTTGAATAACAGTCAACACTTCTGATTGCCTGTGAGAAACTGTGGTTGGCTTGTGCACAACTGGCAATGCTAGGTATGGGGGGAGTTAGTAGTGGACAGGCTGAGTGTGATGCACAGAACCACACTGAATTGAAAAATTGGCAGAGATTAAGTATCATTAAGTGGTTAATACTTTCATAATTAAATGAACCAATAACAGAAATATTATAGATATTGAATAAAGGGAGTTCATGTAGTACAGAAGAATATTATTGCCTAATATTTTTTTCCAATCTCATTTCATCATGGGTCTCTGAATGGTTCTTGACTGAAAAGAATTCTTATCAAACTTGGAACAATTTTTTTTTTTTTTTTTCATTTTAAAGTTCTCATACATATACAGTGGTTTTCATCAAATTAATGAATGTATGCTATGCACATACGTGTCCACAGAGACAAGAAAAATTCAATCTGCTGCTGTTATCTGATTAATTCTCAAGTTCATTCAAAAGTTGTTGGGCCAACAAAAGTGGTATTATATTCTATCCTACACCCATTTGGTACAATAGTTAACAACCAGATTGATGCTGAATAAATGGTTAGAAATTACTACCATGGGGAGTACTGAGCACCTACAGGTGCTAATTTAAAACACTTGAGTCACTATGCAATCATCTGCAAGGCACATCACAATATCATGTTTTCATTCAACAATGATATTGTTCTGTGTAAATTCACTCGATGTTTTTATATGCTGGACATTACTAATAAAATTATACACTATGAAAGATCGGCAATTATTGGTGATGAAAAGAAAACAAGAGCTAAGATATTCCATTACATCACTAGGCAGAGTGTACTCAGCCACAGGAAAACAAACATTGCGTGCACTCAGCCCCCTGGCATGACTTTCATGATGTCAAACTAAGAGAGTGCTCCATCTGGTTAATTCTTGTGTCATCCATATTGTCAATTTCAAATTGGTTCACACATAATAACACAATGACATCATGTTCTTCAGCGCTACCCCTGTTTCGTGGTCCCAATCTGCTTCTACTAAGTAACCTGCAAAAAAAAAATGGCACACATGTCGGTAACTGCATTTCAGTTAAATGAATCTGGATTAATTAATCATCACTGTCAATACAATTATGACTGAGTTGGTGATGTCTCAGTGTTTCAAATGGCAAATAAAACTGTTTTGGTTGATTCAATTGGTGTTGTGCTGTTTACTTTAAGGCTAGGGTAAGGCTTAGGTTAGGGATAGGGGTACATTCTGACAGACTTAAAATAGCAAGCATAATCTTGCAGTGATCGATATATGTGCCATTTTCGTGACTTCTGTAGAAACAGACCAGTACCACAAAAAGAGGGTTGTGCTTGTTCTTCAAAATGCAGCATATTGTTCAAAAACATATATATCTATCCATTTTCCTTTCCCTTCCTTCATCACACTATTATGATTATCTTTGGTTTCAACAATCATATTCTGTGATTCCACAAAAACTGAGGCTGAAAATGTTTGTTAGTTCTGGACTGAAAGTTAACAACAGCAAGTAACTAAAAATAATGATGATCCTTGCTCCTCTTTTATCAAACTGATTAATTCATTAGGTTTTCATTAACAACTTTTCAAAAATTAAATAAAAAAACACCAAGTCAGGTATATTCACAGAAAGACAGGGTCATTTGAATAACACTAGATTAAGAAGTCTAGTAATAACTTTAGCAAGAAATATGCAGTGGAGCTCTTATTTGCAGTACTAAGTATTTTCTGTAACTTTGCAGTAATAAAAGTGTTGGATTTATTATCCCAGAAATTGTACCATGCAATAATTTTTGTTTGAAAAAAAAAAAAAAAAAAAACTTTGTAAATGATCTTTAAAAATAAAAGGGAATAACTATAATCCCCATCCTGGGCTAAAAATCCCCAATTTTGTTCTTGACATTGACTGGTGTACCCTTTTTCAGACAGCATTCTGACGTGTTACCTCGTAAAACTTCATCAATAAATATGTACTGATGCACCACAGTCAACCAAATTGTGGATCACTGACATATCTTTTTAAAAAAAAAAACAGTCACTGACAAGCTGTGTTGTTAGTGCCTTCACTGCAATGATAATTAAATGTTCGTAGCAGATCACTGCCCTTCGTGGCCAAATGGTTAAGTGACTGTTGTGGCGATCTTGCGACCACTCAAGAGTCAGAGATTCGAACCATAGAAACTCACAATTTTTTTTTTTAAAAACATTTTTAAACAAATAAAGAATAAAAGTACCATCCCTTGACCCCCAGGAGGGGAAATTGACTTGGCCATTTCAGACCGCGTTGCCACAGTGCAGCGCAGCTGTACTTCCGCAGTTCCACCAATATACATCAGGTACCCGTTTTACAGATGGGTGGGCTGAGGAAAATTGTGTGTTAAGTATCTTTCATAAGGATACAACATGCAGATGCTGAGATTCGAACCACCGAGCTCCGCTTCCAAAAGCGGCAGCACAAATCGCTATGCTAACACGGTAACAGCTTTAAAGTGGTAGAAATGCTTCAATTCTTGATATTCAAGAATGGAATCGCACATAGCTTTCAAAGGTTGGGAAGAGGGTACAAGGGTAAGGGAGAGGGAATTGTTAATTCAAGAATAAAAACAAGATAAAGGTAATATCTTTATTCTTTTCAGCCACATTCTGAAACTTTTCTTACTGATCCTCGTATCAAGTACTGCGGCTAATCGAATTTGCCATGGGATATGCATTAGGTAGTTTCAAGTCTTTGCCGTGCAGATGTAGGAATCAATCCTGATCCTGGGTAAGTGTTAGGCTTGAGGCTCTTGCATGTGGAAAACTCTTCAGTCGTCAGCACAAAAACTTTGAAGGCTTTTGTCAATTGTTCAGATTAAAAAACAATTTCAAGATGCCATGCGTTGCTATCATGTCCCAGGTTCTAGTTTGGGACATTCCAGTTTGATCTCATTGTAAGTTTATTGTTTGTCTTCCCAAGCCCACATTTCACCAACATGGACATTTTCATACATTTTTCATACCTGGCGTAAAGACCAGTCATTAAAATTGATAATGTTCTCTCTGTGTTTATTCTGTGTAACATTTTTTTTCTTTGTCTTGGATACAAACGGTCGTATTTTTCCCCCTCTTTTGCTTTTTTCCCCTTTGTTGTTCTTTTGAGAGTTTATTTATTTATTGTTTGTTTGTTTGTTCGTTTGTTTCCTCTACAGTTTATTACCTATTTACATGACTTTTTTTTTCAAGAATTATTTATGACTACTGTTTCCTGAGGCTCTGGCATATCTGAGAGTACAATGAACGCTTGAGAACTTGGCAAGTATTGCTACTCTAAGAGGCGGTGGTCAACAACAACTTGATTTTGTTTTGTTTTGCTTTGTTTTGCTTTGCAGTGTGTTGTGTGCGCTATTTTCAATATTGATTAACACTTATAAAATCTAGCCCTTTACTATAGTACAGTTTATAAGTTATATCCATAAACAGACTTCTAAACGATGAAAAGATAAAATCTTTAAAGTCAGAAAAAGATAATTGAACTCCCAGTAAGGACCGATATGCCTACGTCTCTATTGCTGACGTCATTATAGGGTTTGAAACTGAAGACTTATTTGAAGTGATGGTTCTTGAATATTAGCTTAAAATAGATGGCTGGCTTTAACGAGTTAATGGTACTTGAGGGTGAAACTGTGCTTCGAATGAGAAAGACGACCATGTTTTGTTATGACAGGCTTTATTTTATTATTATTATTACTATTTAAAAAAAGCATCTTCATCTTCATAACGCAATTGTATTCAACGGTCTATGCATGTATTGTAAATGTTCTAGTACTCGAGCGGCTTCAAAGAGAGGTGACGATAAATAATTCATTGAATACCAGTTGTAACAAACTTGAAAAGAATAAGTAATGACTGGCATGCAGTGCAGCAAGAGAGCCGAGTGTTTTCGGACAGCTTTCCCTTGTTATTTTGCTACAGTAATCTCTCATTTATCCAGCACATAGATGCCAAGACTGACGGATTACGCCGAAAGACAGATAATGCAACACTATCCCCCCCCCCTCCCCCCACTGCTGTACATAGGTAACCCTAATACAATAATAATAATACTTAATAATGTAATAAAAATAATAATAATAATACAAAAACTAAAAATAGTAAAACCAGTGCAGTACTGTACATTGTGATATGCATAAGTGTGCAATTCTGTACTGCGTTGTAGAGTTACAATTATGTTTAATGTACTCGCCGACTACCTGTCTGCTGCCCCAGCCGCGTCGACTACAGACTTATCCGGCGGAAAGACGAGTAATGCATCACGTGCCGAAAGAATTGGTGACGCCAAATAACGTCGCACGACGGATAACTCGACCAGGAATAAATAATGAGAGGTTACTGCATTTCCATTAAAGCTGCCCTTGAACGAAGACTTCAGAAAAAGTGACAATCATAACCATGTGCATCATAAAGCAGTATTCTCTTTTCTTTTGTTGACTCTTTTGTCCTTTGTTGTTTATTTCTTTTGCCTCTTCCCTCCTTTCCATGCTCGGGCTATTGTTGTCTTGTTAGATACATACGGCATGCTCTCTATCGTCTTTTTTGTTATCATTTTCGTTTTTAATTTCTCCTTCTCTTTCTCCATTTCTTTTCTCCTTATTTTCCCCTGTGTTGTTACTCTCCATCATCTTCTATTATTATTATCATATTCCTTTTTTGTCTCTTCTGCTTCTTCCCCCCTCCCTTTTTTTTTTCTTCGTCTTCCTCTCTTTCTTCTTTTTCCTCCATTTCATTATCTAAGTCCTAAGACGGATTACGATCTTCAGTTTAAGTATCTGCCCTGTTTGGTGAGATTTTTTGTGGGTCGAGATTTCTAATTTGGAAATTTCGCCTGGACAGTGGCGTCTTGACATACTCTTCACGGATTCCTCTTCTCTTTCTGCTTCATCTCCTATCTTCCTCTGCCGCTGGCTTCTTGTTTCGTTTTCGTTTTGTTCTTTCCTGTCTTTTGTTTTTTCCATACTCCTCATCATTGCTTCCCTCTTCTTGTTCTTCTTGTCCATCGTTCCTTTCCTTCTTCTTTTTCTTATGTCTTTTTTATCAGTCCTTCTAATTTGCTCCTCAGGACATCTTAGTTTGTGATGCTGTCATAGAGATGCTGACAACCTCTGCCGCGACCTGATAGGTTTATCAGAAAATGGCTGAGATAATCTTAATCAGAAAAACTGAAAGCCCAACAAAAGCTTAGCCTTAACCTTCCCTATATCTACTTTCGACAAAATATTCCCCCTCCCTAACAAGCTTTCATTGTCCATTTATCCCTGGTCTCAGAACATACAATATAAGGAACCGGTTATATCTCACCCCCATCCCCACCCCCCCCCCCCTTCCCGCACCCAGATCCAAATATTTAATGTCCACCTGAGGAGAAAAAGAACTGCAAAGGAGGATCCAGTCAGTGGAGATGAGATGCCTCAGAAGACTTCTTTGCATCTCCTACACGGACCACATTATCAACGAAGAAGTCCGATAAACCATCACCCTAGAAGTAAGGCACTACGAGGACCTGCTGACCACTGTTATAAAGAGGAAACTCAGAGGGTATGGGCATGTGACAAGATCAGATGGGCTGTCCAAGACCATACTACAAGGAACAGTGCAGGGGAAGAGAAGGCGAGGCAGACAGAGAAAGAAACGGGCAGTTAACATCGCGGAATGGACCAAGATGAGCTTTCCCACAACCCAGGCACTCACCATGAGTGGAGCCAGCTGGTGCAGAGTTCGTCACTGCAGCGCTCTCTACGACTAGGGCGGGTTATCGCATGAGTGAACAGTGACCAGAACAGTGAGGAGAAATAAACATCAAATGACAAGGTTTGTCATACGATTGAGCTCACTGGTTTCAAGCAGTTAACTATAACACTTTTGTTACAATCATTGTGACTATTATGGGACCTACTTGTTTCCCTTGGCCAAGAGTTGTTTCCCATTTTGTTGTCCATTTTATGATTATTGTGGTTATATATGTTAATCATCAATGTAGGTCCTGTCAGAGATAATGAGTTATCAAATGTCATATCCATGTCATGATATGATGTAATATTGATGTTCAGTATTATTATGATGATATTTGTGACTCTATGTACACCCATAATTTTATTAGTACATGTGTCAGTATCACCATGTCCGAATCGTTTCAGTGCTTGTAACAGCTATAGAGTTAACTATGAGTTTTCTGTGTGAGCACTCTATGATTGGTGAATGTTCCATGATTCACAACGTTTAAGGACACAACAGTGACCATAGCTGGAATGTTATACTAACCTACGATAACATTTCCTCCATCTTAATCAACTACCACTCTCTTTCATAAACTCACAGATCCCATTTAATCATAAGGAATCCAGTTATTTACACAAGTCAGTCCCTTTTAAAGGCCCCGTCCGTTATCTTATTCTGAAAGCTGGAATCTCATGGCTTCTGTTCAATGCATGTCTCGGCCAATTGTTCACCTGGCACTCAACATTTATCTCCATTTGTTCTGTCGTGTCGTGTCTGCAGACAGCTTTCATTTCAATTGCCATCAATGTCATGGTGTTGTCAACTCAGGATGTCATGCGAGCAGGTGCAAAGCTGTAGTATAGCGCTCGATAAAAGTTAAATAACCATCACTGCAAATCTCCCTTGTACCTGGGCTTCAGGGTCAACATAGTTTGGTGTTTGTGCCAATCTCGTGCTCTGGTCAGATAACACAGTGAAGGTTGTTTACAAAGTCGTGTCTCCCTGATTGAGAAATTGGCCTTTGTTCTTTGTTTCATCTATCATCAAGGCCGTGGTTCGATGTCAGATTCTACATTAAAAACAGAACAATCTCACTTGGTCACTCAAGAGATAATGTATAAATTCAATGTTCTAATATAAAAAAAAATAGACTGATTTATGAAAGCAAACATAAATAAGCATACTAATCATTAGTTATAGTGGATATACAGATAGACGGATGGTTTAGATAGAAACAGACAAATAGATAGATAGATAGATAGATAGATAGATAGATAGATAGATAGATAGATAGATAGATAGATAGA
>JBCAUA010000016.1:2778776-2796026 GCA_038406235.1 Peronia verruculata | reverse complement strand
CCCCCCCCCCCCCCCCCCCCCCCCCCCCCCCCCCCCCCCCCCCCCCCCCCCCCCCCCCCCCCCCCCCCCCCATTTCATTACTTATAATGTGAGCCCATCACCAAAAATAACAAGTACATAGTGGTTAGCTTTCTTCAACGTTCTTGGTCAAATTAAGATTATGAGAGAATGTCAAGGTTTTCATGACAAGAATTTTCTGAATTGGAGAAAATCTATAATAAACACTCCTGTATTTCACAAATTTTGTTGACAAAATGACACCTTTCTACCTAGGTTAACCCAGGCAGTGGTGCAAACACACAAAAGAAGAAGGTACTTTTTATGTTTAAACTTCAAAACTGAAACACGATTCACTGATATACTGTCTCTCACATAAAGGAAGTGAGACTGATCATGCTGTCCATACAAGCTGCCCTGAAAGTTCTACCGCAGTGTCGCATTGATAAAAATAAGTGACAACTTATTTTTTTTTTTGCAAGGAGACAATTTGCTGGCAACTATTGCACCTGAACATTTCTTCCAACTTTTTTTTTTTTTTTTGCATGAAGACAGTTTCCTGGCAAACTATGACACCTCAAAATTTCTGTTTTTCATTTGAATATATCTGGTACTGAGGCTGATTTGCAATTAATTTACCATCATTTTGATTGTAAGGAATGAAGAAATGTAATGTATGATACAATTTTTCATACAGACTACCAGTGAAGAGTCTCTCTGCGCAATCAGGAAGGGGAAGGGGAAATGGACGCATGTGTGCATAAATATAAGAAGACATAAAAAATTGTCAATGTCACATGGTTTACAGCTTTTGACACAAAATGTAGGATGCCGTCAAATATGTCCAATTGTAATAGGCTTGGTATAGACAAGATTGTTGAGAATGAAAAGGAGAGAATGAGGGAATAACAACAACAACAACAAAAGTGCCTTCCTTTAAGTATCGCCTATCGTTTGTAGTTGTGAAGGTGAAAATATCATTATCACACTGGTGAAATGTAAGAAAAAAACTTGAAAACCCCAGAGCTGAGATGACAAAAAATGGAAATGGAGCTGTCATATGGATGAAAACAAATAATGTCAGGTCAAATCTCATTTACCAGATGCAGAATGACTTGGAGACTCCCAAAGATGACTGCTATCACAAAGGTAGCACTGGTAAGAGTTGTCATGTTGGGGAAAACTGATAAGTCTGTGTGAAAATAGTATTGTCTATTATATTGTTCTCCCCTAAAGGTTTCAGATTCAAGCTGACTGAGGTGGGATTGCCGCCGGCAAAGCATTCAACATCCTGTGAGATGAGAAAATAAATATACATGAGATTTTGCCAAGTTATCCTACAACATAAGCATACATTTTTCAGATGATTTACAGTCATGAATCTTTCATTCAGAAAACTATTTCAATAAAGTGGCATCAATCTATTTTTAGGTATGTCTAAACAGAGTACATTAAAACAAAACAACCAAAAGTAATCAAAAGCTCACATGAAAACAATTCAGAAGTGCCATTTATGTATACCGGACCTTTTCCGATCCGCAAGCACAAGGCTTTCTGGAATAGCCCTGCATAATGTCACATCATCAATCATCTCAACATATTTCAGTTATTCCTTCAAAGATTTCACCTGAACATAACAGCTAGTTTTTTGTGGGTCTATAGGGATTATTCTCTTGAGAGCGGTGAAATCTTAGCACGTAATTTTTCCATAACAAACTTCTACTATCAGCTACTGATGATGTGAACAAGGGAGCAGTTTGAACTGCCCATTTTAACTTTTTCTATTTTATTCTTAATTTGTTCCTAAGTAGATGTCCATCTGTCCATCCATCCATCCGTCCATTCTTCCTTCCTTCCATCAGTTTGTCCTTCCTCCTGTTGGTCTTTCTGTCTGCCCATCCATCCATCCATCCATCCATCCATCCATCCATCCATTCATCTATCCATCCATTCATCCATCCAACTATCCATCCATTCATCCATCCTGCCGTGCCTTCACCCATCCATCATCAAAAAGTCCTCACCTGCCAATTTCATACTTTCTACAGTCACTGTTAAAACTGCTTGATGACTATGAATATCATTTTCCCTGCCTATACTCATAATGAGTCATATTATACTTACCTCTTCGGAGGAAACATCCCCTCGGCCACAGTCCCGGCAAGAACCCCAACCCAGGAGACAAGAAGATTTCATTTTCGGGGAGTCAGTGGCCAGTGTAAAGTCAAAGACTCGACTGGTCGGGGAGGAAGAGCAGTGGAGTTTAGGGGAAGATTGAAGCTCGATTAATTCTGTGGACAGGATCATGGCCAGGGCTCAACGTTTTTCTGCATGGGAGGAAGATGGGAAGCAAGGGAAGAGGAGACAAATAGAGGAAAAGACAACAAAGAAGCTAGGAATATAGCAGTAAAAGGTGACTGAGATATCTTTGGAGATGGCAGTGGTGTGGTTGTTGAGGAACAATACCTAAAAGATAATGTTGTAATACCGTTAGTACAGATGATAATGATATGGACACACAGATGCTTGTCATTTCAGCACTATCAGAGGTTGCTATAGTATAACATCTATAATAAAGTCTTAATAAATTTACATGTCAAGAGGAGGCACGAGTGCAAAAGTTGTCAGTTGTAAGATTTAGGATGCTCTGTTGTAAGTGTGATGTATTAGCAGTAGAAGCCAACTAATAGCATGAGAGAATGTGTCCTTGACTTAAGATGATTCATTATATGATCGATTGGAAAAAGGGAAAAGAAATATATACACATATATATTACAGACGAAAGTAATGCAGTTGTTGACAAAAACTTAAATTGAACAAGAAATAAACATATGCAAAGAAGAAAAACAAAACTAACTCATAGTAATGTGTGCTAACCTATAATAAGCTAATATAATCAGCAATGCAGTTAAAGCCAGCATTAAAACATATAATAATGTACTGAAATTCAAAAGACAGAGGCATGATAACATAGCTTTGCTAATAACTGGTCTGCTTTTATTGAGAAATGTACCTTAGAGGGTATGATTTATGAAACTCCAGTCTTTTGATGTAAGAGGACCTATGATAATAGATATGAAAAATTTGAATCAGTGGAAACGATACACTTTTCTGACAAGAAGCCACTCAGGGCAAAAACAACCTGTAAGTATTGGGCCCTATCAATAAGAGAATGCAAAGAACATAATGTCTTGTATCAGGGTCAGAAGAGCCATAAGTCGTTGGACTCAGTTAGAGAAATGGGGGTTATTAACTATAATGAATGTGGTTCTATATCAGTCTTATTCACATTGTTGGAATTAAAAGGACACCTATGTCTGAATAAGAACATATTGCTCCTATGAACAGATTAGAAGTATGCTAGGATGTTCTGAGGCCATCAAAACATAGATATATGTGTTACACTGTTCATTTTTGCTGATTTTTTGCCTGGTTTTAGCCGCTACAGAGAGTTACTCCCAGTATCTTCAATTTGCAATAACTCTAGCTACAGTCAAACTAGCTCAAAACTTTTTTTTTCAACACATGAATGTGTAAGAATGAAGGTTTTACATGGCAGCAATCATTCAATCTGGTCAAAAATCGACATATGGGGACTCCTATGTTATTAAATGGTCAGATTTGCTACTGCCAAATGGTACCATGTCTGATCTTTAAAAAATTTACATAACTTTCATGTTAAGTGCTCTGACCACCCTCCCTCCCTCCTCCTTTTTCTCAATAGGATATTGAAAGTCATTCTATTTATTTACCTGTGACACTGTTCTCCACAGGGACCGAAGAGAGAGCTGTTGTGGCCATTTTGAAAGGATCTCCTTCCTGAGATGTGATCACATGGTCTTCGGTCCCTGTGGAGACCTCTGTGACCTTTGTTGGGGCTTGGGTCAAGGCTGAAGTTCCATTACGTGACACAGGCAAAGGATCAGATGAGGGAATGTCATTGTTGTTGTTGTTGCTTGGAGAGGGTTGCAGCTGTTGTTGTTGTTGTTGCACAGATTGTTGTTGCTGTTGTTGTTGTTGTTGTGGCTGATGTTGCTGCTGTTGTGGATGCTGGTTTTGATGTATTTGTTGCTGATGGGGTGGGGGAGGTTGCTGTGGTTGTTGTTGATGATGGTGCTGTTGCATCGAGGGCGTAGCTACAGGACTGTGGTACCTCTTCCTCTTCAGAAATTGAGCAAAGCTTTTTCTCCATGCCAAATTTTTCACAAATGCTTTTTTCTTTCCCCCTTGTTCGGTGTCTGGAAGAATTTTGGGGCACTTGCCAATTGAATTCTGAAAAAAAGAAATAACAATGAAAATTAAGTAATTGAAACTGTCAAACTTAGCAGATAACACTATCATGAACTCCTGAATACAACTGATGTCTTCGCCACACCAGTGATGAAAAGTAATTCATCCAGTTAATTTAAGAATGATTCATGCTACAATTATATTTCATTGAGTGGTTAGTAAGTTTTTTTTTTTTTGTTTAAACCTCAGACATTAATTAATTCTGAACTAGATGGAAGTTATCCCAGAGATGCCTCAGAAATATTAATTCTCTCTTTTTCTCTACTCAGAAAAGTTTGTCACATTCATTTAAATGTTCTCAAAGAGATAAAAAAGAAGACTTCATTTTCAGGGAGCAATTATTCCCCCTGCCCCCCCCCCCCCCCTTGCATTCCTCAACCCCACTACCAATTCTTTCCTTCTCTCCTTCCACTCCCTCCATATTGCACCGGTTTTTCATATCATTTACCTGCTGTTTGATTTTGGCAAGTACAAAAACAGAAGTGTCTTTGTCCTCTGCAAACTTCTCCTAAATAACAAGCTTTATAACTCCCTGCATTAATTGCAATATATTGCTAAATTCAGTCATCCATTGCAGTAATTTATTTTCAGACTATAACACATGAGGCACCCGTACACTTCCAGCATAATCTTTATGATATAATATTATATATATATTTTCTACGATGAAAACAAAACATATTCCATGGATGATCGAAAGGGAGACACATCATGAGAAACTAAAAAAACATACCACAGCTTCAATTTGACTAAATGATTTCAGGTTTAAGATTGCATGTGTAAAAATCAGCCTTTTTTCAAGTTTGGAAATGTTGTTCTATGCGTCACCGGTAGATAACAGTCTAATGTTTTTCAGATGTCACCTTGTGTCAGTTCAAAACAAGATAAGCAGATCAACTCTTAAAAGTTATACACTTCAGATGATGGTAAGTAGGCCTTTAGTCCTGGAGATCACATCATTCAGTTGGGCACATTCCAAAACTGTGCATTTATATATAAGAGGTCTGACAATGAAATATGGAGGTATCAAATCATAAAAAAGTGTTAATTACATAGGATGAATCTGTGAAATGACATTTTATGAATACTGATGAAATTGATTAACTGACATTACTCTGTAAGTTAGATTCATGAAACCACAAAAACATAATGGTGGCGGGCAAAATATAGTTTCTCCCACGTCTGTGGATTAGCATTAAGAAGCCTATGCAAATGACAGCCAATGATAATGTCGTATTTTGTATTGTAACCACTGCTCAGCTGAAACAGGAACAAAAGGTTATGGCATCTTGAAGACAAAAAATGGTGAAGGCAATTTGTCTGGTGCGTGTGTGTATTTCTGCTTGTATAAATTACCTACTTGTGTTGCCTATATCTGAAATTTTCTACATGTTAATTAACTTTAGCACTGCATTAATGATACAAATTGTAGAGTATGTTTATTTTTGCAAGTGGAAAAACAGGTTTGCTCTCTTCATTTTTTTAAAGAAAAGCATGCAGGCCATGTCTAGATCTTAGTTTAAAATTAGGCAATCACAGCAAACTGAATATTAAATAATAAATTATAATGAAAAGATAACAATCAATGTCTGAAAAAAGAAAAATCAAGGTAGATTAAAAGACAGATGCAGATAGGTATGTGATAAAATCGTGCATAGTGTGATCACATAGAGAGTCTCATAGAACACTGCAGTCGTGGACATGGGCCATGGGTATAATCAGAAATTGATCAATGAAGTGATGGCTAAAAATAAAATTTTGATTTTCGTACTACTTGATTTGCGCTATTCATTCAAAGTTTTGAGCAAAAGTAAACAGACATGCAAACTCAAAGTAGGAAAAAAAATGTTGACATGAGTGCAACCATGCCTGGCATGCATGAAAAACATTCCTTTTGCCTTGGGTCATATAGACCAACCAAAGTTATTGATTGTACAGAGACATAACACCCAATCTCCAATAACGTTATAATTTAAAGCACACTGCTAGCCCACACAAAGCACCATACATAAAGGGGAGTTAACAGGATGGAACAGTTCTACTATTTTTTTCTTGGCTGACAGATTTGATGGGGAAGACAAATGAGCAAACAAACCTAAAATATGGGCAAAAAACAGGCTTACAATTATTTGAAATACCAACAGAAAACAAAAAAAGCAATTGCAGACTGATAGGTTTTAACATAGAAATGGTAAGGGCAATAAAGAAAATGTTCTACATGAAATATTGTGATAAGAAGACTAGACTGATTCAAGTACTGAAATAATCTGTGAGAGGAAACAGAAATTTTAGATTAAACCCTTGTTTTAAATAGAGGAGTAGAAGAAGAAAGATCCCTAAATGCAGACAAGCACATTTGTATGAGAGAAAATGACATTTTGAAGTGAGATAAACAAAAATGGAAAAGAGAGGGAGTTAGTTGTTTTATTTTTAAGTGACAAAAGACAAAGTAAATTTTTTTTTTTATTTGGGAAAGGGGAATTGACACAAATAACTAGAAAAGAGAAAAGACGGAAGGGGGAGGGGGGGCCAGTTTCAAATTAATTGTGCGTAACCCAACCACAGTTTTAATAAAAAAGTTAGAGAAAGTCGAAACATTTTACCTGCTTACAGTACTTGAGGCTGACCAGAAGGCAAAAAGAATGTTTGTCATCGCAGTGAAAATAAATTCGGAAAGACTTTCTAGCACTTTCATAGCACTGCAGAATGAACATGCTAGTCGCGGCAAAAAACCCCAACAAAAACAGATCAGACATTGTTTAAGGATCTGCTTATTCAAAAATGAGAATATGTTTAGAAACAGATTTAAAATGATCATCTGAGATCAAACCTTTCCATTCAATTTTATATTAAAAATTAAAGTATTAATAGACAGTCTAATCTTATTTTGTTCAAGTTGTGCTTTGAGGAAACACTATTTCCATTGTTGGTTTGTTTCTTTAATGAACTGGCTGCTAAACTGCTTCAACGATAATGACCAAACATAGTCAATGACTATCGCCTTGAGAAACAGAACATTCAAACACCTATTTTCTCTTACAGTCGAAACCCTAATAGAAGGAAACGTTTAATGACATAATGGCCTCAACACAGATGTGTCATTTTGTATGGTCATTAATCAGTATCAAATGAATATGACATCAAACATATCTAGGGCAATTATCATACCTTGAATTATGTTAAAATCATAACTGACATTTGGGGCTATCTAGGCAGATACAGGACCAGACTGATGCAGCATTTATAACATGATACTTTCACCATAATGTGCAACTTGAAACCAAATCACTGGCATTATTATTTTGTTCTTTTTGCAAAGTTAATGACACTTAGAGGTTCAGATTTACATGTTTTTTTCTTTATCTCACACAGCCCCCCCCCTTTTTTTTTTCAGCTATATATTATTACTCTTACCTCTTAAAAGTGACGTAATATGATTGTGATCATGCTGATGTACAGTTAAACTAAAATCCAATCCCCCTTCCTACTTAAAAGTTTCATCCTGCCAATTTCATAATTTTCACAACAATATTCTCCATGTTTTTCTTCTCCAAACTACAATCTGCATAAAGTTATCAATTTAAAATTCAGCTGGAATGTTCCTTTTGAAGAGGGTGAAAATTGGATAGAGAAAAGTGACAACATTTAGTACTCATTGTAGTCATTTTTTTAATTAGCTGATCCTTCCAATGTACTATAATATACTGACAATATGAGATGTCACCGACAACAATGAAGTCTTGGCTTTAAACAACAGTAATTAAAAGTTATTTCATCAGGTACATAATATATTTTATTACAGAAAGCATGCATCATTTTATCTTTGTTTATCCCATGCACCAAATATTATGACAGACTGTGTAATAACAAAGCGTTTTACTAGCTAAATATGAGCAAGTAAAGAATACTTCAGCTAAATCTTCACGATGTTATATTGCTGACATTTGTGGACACGACACGAACATAAGATTAAAATTTTATTCTCATGGAGACTTATAGGATGGGAAAAAATTACACTGTGAAGACCTGCAAAAAGTGATAACTGTAAGTACTACTTAAAAGTTTGATTATTTTCACACAATGTATCAGTCAATTATATCTCTATACAAGAGAGAGCCTGAGAAAATATGTTAACGCAGTGTGCATTCACTAAACTAGGAATATGTCAGAGGCTGAAAATGGCAGTGCCCAAAAGCTCCAAGTCTATAAATGAATACAAGGTTGAAGCCGAGCAACTCTGAGGTCACAAACTGAAGGAAAATGAAAATGAGTGCAAAAACCGAGTCCTGAGCGGTCCTTACCTTGATTTGATTAGGTTGCCTGGTGATTGCATTGTGGAAAGGTAAACATTTTGTATCGGATTTACTCAACACTTCTGCATCTCTGTCATCTGGAAAGCACCAAAATTAAAGTTACGATAAAGATGAAAGTAGTCAAATCAGCAAACCAACATCTTCACAAACGGTGAGCGTTGTTACGTTCAGATATCAGTAAAATATCATTTCGTTAACACTGGTAACTTTATAGAATTACTGAGGACATATCAAATAATCATGCTTGTCAGTTTGAGAACAGTTCTGATGTATAGACCTGGGCGCAAAACATACACTGTCCAACTGTAGGCATACTGAACATGTAGAAGCTGATATAGTTGTATATATATATATATACTTTTTGCAGGCACTAGACCTGAATGGCCGAAGAAAAATAAAACCTAAAGGCAAAATAGAATAACTGAAGTATAACTACAACTGAATAGTGATACAAGCAATCAGGCAACGGAACTCAAAAAACAAAATTAGAAACTCACTCTCTCAGAAATACATTTGGGATGGGGAATAGGCAAGGCATCAGAGAGACATGCAACTTAGGAGATCTACATGGCAAAAATAAGGAAGAATCTGTTCTTTTAAGACAGTGTATGAATCATGGAATACCAGAACACTAATCTGTGGAGAAATAATTATTCTGTCTCATGCAAGGACAATGTCAATCAGTGTGATTATAAAGACTCTTCCATTATTGCAACTTTCAGCAAGCCTTTGGTTGGATAAGAAAGCGCCAGCTCCCCAACACTGTTAAGCTGAGTAGATACTGTTATCTTTATTATTGATGAGGACAATTTACAGATAGGACTGACTTGAACTAGTCATCATGTTTCATTCAAATTATTGGGGAATGGATATTTGATTACTTTATACAGACGTAGGACCTAGTTGATCTTGCTAAAGGAATGAGCACCCGTAAAATGACATGAAATTAAAATGAAAGAGTGGGATAACAAGCGAGATACAGCTATCATAAAAACCTCGATTATATAAAACCACCCACCCATAACTATGTTGTTCCAGTGACATATTTGTTTTGTGTAAAACTAAAGTCCCATCAGTCCACATAATAAAATGTTTAAATGTAGATTGTTACAGAAATACAGACATAAACAGAGCATATTGGCATAACATTCAGCAGTTTCTACCGTTTTAACAATTTGATGAATAGGTCAAACTGCAGAAACCTTACCTGGTCCCATTGGGTGGATTTTAGATTTGCCAGGAGCTCCTAGCCTTTCCTGGCCATCCTCATGATGTTCTGTATCACTGCCGGAACTGAGCAGGGGGTCTGTCGCAGCTGCATACAACCTACAGGTTGAATCCAGAATATATTTGTTTCAAGTACGTTCATTTCGCTTAAGAGTGAAAATATTACCTCTCCTAATGGCAGCAACCCAACAACTGTAACACCACCAAAAAAATAAAAAATATGAAGAATAGCAAGAACAACAACAAAATAACAACAGCAATAATACCAACCATATTTATTTAACTACAGGATTTTCACAAAGATACTGAGTTCCTCTATGTGAATTCAAAATCTTCAAAATAACCCATATACTTACAAGTTATGAGCAAACATGTTGTAATTATAACAATGATCACACAAATCACTCAACTCAGATGTAATTTGTGACTTTTCTTATAATAATGATATAATACTGACATTTATGTTTGTTTATGTTGGGTTTTAATGGCACATCAGCAAAATCCCAGCTTTATTGTGCCAAAACACAGTAAGATACATTTACATGTCAAGGAGAGAGGAAAGAGAGCGGAACAGAGGACCGGGGGCCTGGGCGCAAGGAGAGAAGATATATCATCACTGGAACATTGGGGATGGCATTCCATGGGAAACATCAAACTGATGGCAGGCTTTCATCACATGCAGGTGGGAGCAAAGAACCTACTTATATACCCTGGGTCCCTGAGGGGGAGCTGACATTATGTCTTCACAGAAGTTAGCCCAATGTGTCATTTTCACCAGATTCTGACTCATTATAAAACAGCCATTTTTAGTACTTTTATGTTGCTTTTGTGTTTTTGAAACAGCAACACACAGTCCTCTTCAAGTTTCCTCCTTTCAAAGTCATCTTACAAATTACTTGCCATATCTCCAAAAAACAACCATAACAAAAATAACACCACTGTCATCAGCAAACAGCAATTAGGCCTACTACAAACAATAACAACAACAATAACAACAACAACAACAATAATAACAACAGAAACAGTCAATCACAAGTAATTTGCAGCAAGTGAGCATTAACTAGACTGAAACTGCAAAGAAAAACAAACAAAAATTCAATAACCATTAACCAGAGACAAAATGACCACGCAATTGACAATCCATAGTTGCTATATCTTTCTAAGAATGGTGCATACCTTCCACTACCTGATCCTGTAGATCCATGCTTTCTGTCGAGAGAGTTACGGTTAACTTTGGAAGAAGACATTTCACTATTCTGGACCCCTCCAATATTTTTTTTATTGCTGCTCTTTAACTTAGTTTGTTTTTTCTTCATGACATGAAGTTTGTATGCAAAACAGGGCACAGTTGGTGTGGTCGCAGACATAGATGAGGCAGATGCCTTTTCATCATCGTCATCATTATCACTGTCTGCAAAGCATTCAAAATCGTCACTGTGGAAACTTTCAATTCTGGCTAAGGGCGTTTTTAGGTTCATCCACGTGGGTGTTGTCGGAGATTTGACCTTCCCACTGCCAGATCTCCGACCAGACCCAGATCTGGAGCTTCTTGTGAAGCTTGCTACGCTGCCACTGCCTTTTCTAGAGGAAGTTTTGCTCAGAGGTAGATCCTCATCTGGTGTGGGGGCTGAGTTTTGTCTGCTTACTTTCTGAGTGGCCCCGATACCCACTGGAGTGCTGCCGCTGGATTTGGCATTTGCCAGAATCTCATGCCGGAATGAATCTGAGATGAGCTCTGTCATGCTGTCTACATGGTCTTCATTTTCCTCTAAACCATCTGTGGATAGAATTAATCCATCAAATTGTTCCTGGATGTCTGAAATATCTGTCCTAGTGATGTCACAAGGCAAAGGCGCACACTCTGCACCCATGAGCACACGATGCTCACTGGAACTGGACAACACATTAGATTTATTTTCAATTTGCATAGCTATAGCCCCGTCTTCTAACCGACTGCTGATGCTAAAGTGATTGAATTTTGGTGCAGGAGGTGGTCGAATGTGAGGTGGGAAGGAAGAAGCTGAAGTTTCTAGTGATGAAAGCCTTTGGTGAGTTTTCTCTTGTTTCCGTGGACTCACAAGATCTAGCACATTCTCATTAGATGAGTGGCCCTGTTTCTTGTTTGTCTTGTCCAAATTAAATGATGATGGGCTTTCATTGTGTGAGTCACTTGATTTTTCCTCTTCTGCATGTACATCAAGTATATCAGACTTGAGTAGAGCATGACTTGAGGGATGCAGTAAGTCCGTATATGAACTAGGATTGGAACTGTCTGCATAATGAACTTCTACACTAGTCAGTGGACCGTTCGCACCCAGTATCAGAGGTTTCACTACTGGTAATACATGTGGTGCCCGTTTGGAGTTTTCCTCATTGGGAGGTGGATAGCATTCCTTGAGAACTAGTTTACCAGGCCTGGGGGCTACCTGTATCTTTGATGGGCCATTAGATGACACAGATACCTCTGGTGTTGGAAACGGCACATTTTCATGACTGGGAACACATATATGAGGGTTGCTACCTAGCTCTATTTTAGGTACTTGCAGCAGGTTTCTCCCATCGATGTCCATTTCCGGAACCTCAAGAAGATTTTTCTTAGGTTCAGTAGATGGGACAGTGAGAAGATGTTTATTTTGCCCTTCATGGGCTTGGTGCCGTTTTACTGTGTCCACGAAGTCCACACTACGCTTTCTTTGAGCTGCTGCCAAGACGCCTGAACCAGATTTAGAGTTTCTTCTCATTTTGAGTGAGGAAGTTTTCGTTGCACCTCTGAGTAAGGTAGGTTGACAGGCAATGGCTGGAGCACTGCTTCCTTCTTTGCTGGAAGCCAGGCTATCGGCCAGTTGGACAGGCTCTTCTTTATCGGGTGTACGTCGATCCACAGACCCTGATCGTTGGAAGGATCCTTTTCGTCTATGGGAAGGGCCGCATGAACGTGCTCTTCGCCGTGAAAGTTTGAAAGAAGAGCTGCGGCGGATGGCAAGTTGACTCGGTGATGGAGTGCCATCTGTGCCAGGCACAGAGAGACTGGTGTTGACGAGAGTGTGGTTGTTGGACGGGTTGCCTTGAGTAGGAGATAAAAGTCCTGCGGCAGCCGCTCTTTCTTCCCTAATCAGCTCACGTTCCATCTCTAAAGCCTGACGTTCCAAGTAATCCTGACAAAAAGAAATGGAATAAATGCTGGTTACTGTTTGGCTTTGTTGATTTGAGAAGTCCCCTCTTTTGAAGGGGAACATCAAACAGTCATATTACATAGCTCATGCTTAAAAGATATGATTTAGATAAAGATAGCTGGCTATATACACAGACTTGTAAGCTTTGAAAAGGATATTGTATATTTAAACAGCAAATGTAGTTTTATCAAAAGATACTATCTTTTCTCAGATTTACTAAGGTAAAACAAACTGCAAATGAAAGTCATCCTGATCACATCATATGATGCAAAATTGTGAAGCTGCAAAATCTCTCTTCCTCCTCCCCACTTTTCCACATCCATTCCTCAGAACAACAACAACAACAACAATAACAAAAACAACAAAAAAACAGAAACATTTCAGGATCATGTAAAAAACAATGACAAAGGCAAAACTAGAATCAAGAATCCAGTTGTAGCAAATTGTTCCCTGGGGACACAGACTGTCTGCTCACAAATATGTGGACCAGATATTACCTGACACAGCAGACATTTACAACAACAACAACAACAACAACAAGAACAGCAACAGCAACAACAAGAACAGCAACACGAACAACAAGAAACAACAACAACAACAACAGAGCAACAATAACAATGACCATGACAACAACAACAAAATCTACGCAATTGCAGACCCAAAAGTCATTCGGAGATAAGTATTTTGTCCGATCCATAATTTAAGCCAATGAAATATTGGCAATGCCAAATGCTCTACTGTGGATTCTTCTACCTATTGGACCATTCTCACTACTTGACGCCAGAGGTTTGGTAGCAGATATTCACCTAAGCATTTGAAAAATGCCTGGATTTTTTTTTTTTTTTTCTTGTTGATACCAATCCAACGGACGGGGGTGGGGATATGGTGGAAGGGGTGCTATTGGTTTTTTTTTTGGTTCCCTCTTTCTCCATTCATTTTCTATTTCTCATATCCGTATTTTGAATTTCTCTTTTTTTTTTGCTTCATCCCCATATAATAAAGTGCCCAAAGCAAACTGAAGACACTGATTGTGTGCAAGCTAGGTTTGTGCTGTGTTTAACCTGTAAAATAAAATATGAAAATCAAACCATGAACCAGTGCTCATCATGAACATAAACTGATGACATTGAAAAACTGAAAATTATTGTGAACATAATAAATTAAAGGTGAAACATAACTATAGTGAATTTATAAAAATAAGGCCTGCCTGAAAAAAAAAATGACAATTAATGTCCTGAATGTCCAGTGGACCTGATGGAGTTAATAATCTGCAGATATATATGTTTACATCAACCAAAGTTAATATCTTTCTGCTTAGTATAGGTGCTGAAGAATTTATTCATTTATCATAATAAAGCACGCAATCTTCTGCAGTATAAGAGGCTTATTATTTAACATTATCATTCATGTCAAGTAAACAAATAAAAATACCATCATGGAAAAATAAAGAAGTTGGTGATTGCTTCAATTGTTTTATAAATATTCATTGCAGGAATAGTGCCCACAGCCTGTAGGTAGTATAGCCATTATTTTAAACTGAACAAAAGATGGTGATTCACTCAGTTTTTGCACCCTACTGATCTTAAGAAACATTTTATGAAAAGACCTATTCATGAATACTTAATACATGCAAACAAAAAATAAATGAGTAGATACTGGCAGCAACTAGTCAGTACTACCAATTGTATTTTTGGGGAGAACGCGATTTCAGAAAAAAAAAAAAAAAAGGCTGGCTTCAAAATTAAGAATGAGACATGGAAACATAAGTACGCTTTTACTTCCATGAAGTTTACATAAAACTGGGTAAAATCAAACTCAACAACAGGGCAGGGAAGATGACCTTTACTGCAACCACATTTAGAAGCCATAATATGGCTATATTGTAGTAAATGTTCTGATAATTTTTGTCCCGGCGAGTACTGTTATGGGGGGGTGTCAGTGGAGGATTCCTAGCTGTCAGGTTGATTGACAGATGCAGTCACAATGTGCAGCAATTACTTTTTCATTTATTATTTATTTATTTAGGTACCAATAGTCAGTTTGCTGATGGACATTTCCTAAAACACGATAATTTTTGCGTAACACCATATTTCTAGAGTCTGAGGCAAAGGTGGGTAAAAAAAATCAGGAGAAATGGAATCAAATTAGATTTGCAGGTTGATGGTTTGGTGGGTAGCTGATGGGGCACATAAATTATGTCCCCTGAAGATGTCAAGGTGATTCATGGGACAGAAAGGCAAGTGGACTTGAGTGGCAGTTCCATGATAGATGCAGGACATTGATGGATGGGAAACGCAGGAACAGAATGGGGCAAAAGTTTAAAAAACTACAAACAACTTAAAGTGTTTTCGAATCCAAAATCTGAGTGTTTACTAGCCTAATCATTTCCATCTGACTACTGAGGATGTAAAAATTGTAAGTGGTATATGACTTTTTCTCATTTTCAAGGATTTCATCCCTTATCACTAGACTTAGATTGGTAAATTAAATTTTATTCATCATTGTCAAAGAAAATAAACATTTTCATCACTAACAATATTGTACTGTTGTTACAAAAACTGCCGGTGTACTCTAAGACAATAAATCAACATTTAAATAATAGCAGCATGAAACAGATGAAACACAGAGACAAACTTTTGTCCTGTATTTAAATTTCAAGGAAAATGGTTGAGCCATACAAAATTCGTTACAACTGAGAAACAAACTGTTTTCACCTTTATTAAATAGTACTAGATCTATGTACAACATAAAATCTTATGTCTGAAGTATTTACCATTGAACACAAATGGTAATGTTAAAGATTAATTGTTAGTTCACAAATTTCAGCTTATGAATCATTCATACATGGCTTATTACAATAATGGCTCCTGTCCAAGGTGGATGATTGCAAAATGTATTACCTGTATATAAATTACATAAAGGTTTAACATTTATTTTTCGGTAAGTTTTAAAAACAGCTCTGACAAAATGATCAAATTCTCTATTTGAATAGAATGAAAAAAAAAAGGGTATTTCTAAAAAAAAAAAAAAAACATGCACAGTGAACTAAAATATGCAGAACAACTAAAATAAGTAAAAAAGCATGAAACAACATAGAAGTATGCTAGCACTAAAAGCATCATCACAGAGGTGACAGTAAAGCACGTGCATAAACAGTTTCTACAGTTTCAATCTCTGTTATTTAAATTTCCTTATTTGATTTAAATTTTTAAGAGACAACACACCAGAAAGATCACTGAAGCTAGTAAAATTGTTTGGGGAAGTGCATTGAGATGGAGAAAGGGTGTGGGTGGGACAGGTGGAGGGGGTGGAGGGCAGAATGATAACGTTCATTATCATTGACCACAATCATGTCACTTTTACCATGTTTCGTAATGGTATGTGCCCACAAGCACAATTCTTTTTATTCACTTATGTAAATGGAATTTCTTTTTTAACGACCTTTTATTTTATTTTTTTTTTTATTTTGCTAAAAAATGTTTCCAAAAATATTCAGCCTATAGTTCCTCAATATACAGACTATAGTCTGGTCACACTTAGAAAGAACAACTAACGCATTCCTGACACATCTAGTACCATTTTTCTCAAAACCAATGATACGTAGAGATGGCTAGAGGCATTCACTCAAACACTAATACTATTGCAAGCTTTCCAGTCAAATGATTGGTACTTCTAATCAAGCTCCACATTGGTGACTTTAAAGATCTACAAAGGGATGAAACAAAATGTCAAAGAAACAAGCCAATTGCTAGAGATTCATCTGTGGTATGTCTTATACAATCAAGAGAGTTAAGGGGAAAAAGTTACACTCAAGAAAAGGAAGAAAACTTGTGAAATGTAAAAAAGTAAATGTGGAGCAAGTCTTTTACAGAGAGTGATCATAAAGTGGAATGATGAACTGAAACAAAATATCTATATAATGATCTGAATTTTCTTTTGGGATAATAATTTTAATATACCAAATAAATTAACTTCAAATTGGTCACATGGATGCACGAGTTCACGGAATGAAACTAGATATCGGTAATTCACTATAACATTTAGATAATTTCGATGACCCCATGATTTCATGATCTATAAATCCTATGGTGGATGCATGAAACTAAATGAAATTACTATTAAGTTATCGAGTCTCTTATAGTTATCTATAAATTAAAATTAACTGCAGGTTATTTTTGTGGTGGGGGGGGGGGGGGGGGGGGGGGGGGGGGGGGGGGGGGGGGGGGGGGGGGGGGGGGGGGGGGGGGGG